>BGPR01000106.1:381765-476004 GCA_013235015.1 Araneus ventricosus | reverse complement strand
GCAACAGAAGGAGACAGCAACACGATTTTTCCATAGGACTCTGAGAGGACGGTAGTGACGAGAGCAAGAACTGTTTGAGGGAAGATACGTATTCTCCTGGGGGTTGTTCCACCGATGGATGCGATAGGGCATGGATGACTTTCTCCTAAAACGCAATTGAATCACTGCCTCCCCCGACCACAAGGTGGTAGAGAGGACTGGTCCTTCCCCCTTTACTTTTCAGGGGGAACTAATGGTGTTATGCTTTCTAATGGAGGCATGTTTGTGTTTCTCTCCGCACAGTCATCTGGATATTTTCCGAGCTTGTTCGCGCAAATGGGCCGATCGTGTTATCTGTTGGAATCGAAATGGATGGTTTATTTCAGGTTATCAGATTTTGAAGATTTGGCATGATCCGCTATCATGAATATTTCAACGCGACGTAAACTCTGTGGTGAATTTTATATGCTCGCAGGTAAAGGTAGATGTTTCGATTATTCTCTAGAAAGGATCCATTTGTTGAAAATAAGTTATTGAAAAAATCAGTTTAAAATAATGATACATAATACTTAAAAGCAATTAAAATATATACTCTACTGCAATTAAATTGGATTATTGACTAAAACCCATCTTTTCCGTACCTGCTGGGTCAACAATATCATTTTATTTTAATTATTTTTCGAATTGATATTTTTTAAAGTCTCCCCGAATTTTGGATCAACCTACATATTTTATGGCGCTCAACCCCAGTGATAAAAACTATAAATGTTCACGGCTAATTAAGGCACTACTAATTAATTACCGTAAAATGAATTTTTCAGTTATTAACAGAGAAATATCTATGCCAAGTTATATTTCTATTATCCACATAGTAAAATTTCCGCTTCAGTAATATATTAATGAGATTATTATTTGTATAAATGCAAAAGATCAGAAGTTAAGCCTTTTTTTAATAATAGAAATATTTTTTCATAGCTGCTAAAAAGAATCTTAAGATAGAGAGATTTATAAATATCTTAAAAAATAACATCCATTTTCAAATGAACTTTTTTTTTTATTTTCTGCAGCATACGCCAGAACTCGCCCTTAAGATATTTTTGATAATATAGCGATATTTTTTTCTACTGTTCAATATTTTATTTTTAATTTATAGAAAGTTTAATTAATTGAGTGTCAAAAGCTAAAACATTAAACCAATTATTTTCGCATCGTAATTTCATATTACAATGAATGAATGTGATTTCTTGAAATGCGATTTTAACTTCATCCGACCTTCAGTTATTATCGAAAGGGAAGGGACGTGAGCTGGGTAAAATTCGAAATTTTGATATAAGAAGTTTTAGACAGTTATTTCTTAGAAGTCTTGAAAGATACTTATATCTCTGTTAACATTTGTAATGATATCTGAGAGTAAAAGATAGTTTTTTAAATCTTAATCCTTCGTGTGAATTTTTGAGAAATGATGCCCCATAAGAAAAATGAGAATTATTTTCAAAAAGAGAAAAGAATATTCATCCTGGCATATCTCACTTTTTCAACAAATAAATGAAATTTGAAACTTGAAAAAACCAACTTACGTTCTTGTGCCGAAGGAATATTTTTGTTCATATTTTATTTATAATTTAATTGATAGCATTTTCTCTACAACAAGTATCAGTGAAGGAAATCAAGATCATACAAAGAATCCCCCAAAACAATAATAATAATAATAAAATAAATAAATAAATATACTCAGAGGTAATCGAATAAAACCAAAAACAAACAAGGAATCCATTATTTTTTCAAGGGTTAAGAACTTTATTCGAAATGGATTCAAAATAATAATTGGGAAATTTTTCTGCAAGAAGCTAGCATTGCGCCAAGCATAGATTCTCTTAGCCCGAAATTTCCTAAACAAAGGACAAAGGAGATCTATACATCAAAAAAGCATATTTTCAAAAGAAAGAGAAAAGACACACATCAAAACGCTAATAAGATTGATTAAAATTATCAACCATTTTTCTATATTAAAATAAGCCTTCATAAATAAAAACTTATTCTCTGCCCATATTTGAGAAAAATGAGGAAAAAAGTCTTCAAGTAATCACAAACCCACGCTAACTTTCTATTACAAGGAGGAATTATTAAAGAAAACACTAGTTCCATCGCGACATCTGTATTCGAAACAAAACAGAAGAGGCAAAAACATGATTTTTTTTAGGGAATGAAATCAATTCAGACATATTAAGAAAAAAATATCAGTTAAGGGTGTTAATCACTCTGTTAACGCAATGTTTCCGGTAGAAAGATGTCTGGGATTTCCTTCCGCACCTTTTACTATATATATATATATCGAACAAGTCTTTCAGCTACTTTTGAAAGAAAGGAGAAAAATCTTTTAAAGATGACAAATTTCTCGTATATAAACAACAGTTTAAACTTAAATACTGAAATCCCTCTTGTACATTAAAATTTCGGTTACGGCTTAATATAAGTAGGCTATCAAGTTCTTATGCATTAAGAATTTTTTTTTCTAACTACAGTGTTGTTGCAATTAAATTTCGTTTATTCAGAAGGTTCTAGAGCCGATTCCAGGGCTTCAAATGAAATAGAAAAAAAATCACTAGTTCATTGTAGAAGTGATACTGTCTATGGAAAGCAAAAAAAATAATTGACGGGGGGGTGGGAGGGTGGGAGAGAAAAGAAAAAAAGTTAAAATTTTTGTCAATAGGTGGTGTTGTGTCAATATCTGAGGTGATTTTTGTAGATTTTTTTTTTTATTTCTGAAATAAACTGAACAGCTCATTTCAGCTTTTTTTTTTTTTAGTGTAACTGAAAACGCTGCCGAAATGCAGTTCTGAAAGCGAAGTCTTTTTCCGTTCAAAATACCCTTTTGTAAGAAAGTTCACCACTTCATACTATTTTTTCCCGAAAATTCTAACTTTTTTTATGAAGGCAAGGAAAAAATTAGCGTGAGTGATGCAGTAATAAAAAAAATCTGTAAAAATCACCTTAGATATTTGCACAGCGGCAACTTTTTTTAATTCAACTTTTTCCTTTTTCTTATTTTATTCGGTTTTCTTAGAGGGCATAATTGTTACAACATATTAGTAAAATTTCGTTTCATTTCAAGCTCTAGAACATCTAGAGCTTTCTGAATTGGCGAACTTTAATTATAATAACTATGCGGTAGCTTCCGCTTGTAATGATCAGAACAGCGTAGAGCGGATCTCCCGTATCTTAGCACACAAGAAATCCTCCAGTTCTAGTGACCAACTATGAGACGATGCCATAAAACCAGGGAACAATGACGATGAAGTGAGGTCAGAAAAGATACCACCCTAAAGCGGGGTTTACACACGAACAGTAAAACCGACAGTAGGATGTCGCTGTCAAGTTCGGACAGAGACTTGCCGTGGCCCGGTTAAAACTTTTATGATTCTGCGCATGCGTCAACCTACTGTCGGTTTTCTACTATTCGCGTGTAAACCCACCTTAAGAATCTCTAAGCTCTTCGTTCTTTACGATGATCTGCCCAATACTGCGCTGAGTACTTATATGAGTGTTATTCATATGAACGATTTATACAGGGTGAACAAAAAGTTCGTAGAAACTTTAAAAATTCATAAAAATTCAGGGTTAGCATCACTAAATCACAGGAATTTTTTTTTTAAGACAAGAAAAAAAAAATCTAAAAACATTCGATATGTGGCGCTGACGTACAAAAGTCAAAGAAAAGATACGCAAATAACGAACAGAACGCCTCCAAATCGTTTATTACAGCAGTATGTGTTCCACATGACCATCACCATAGGGGATAACACATTGCAGGTGAGTCAAAAATCCAGCAACGGCAGAGTGCAGCAGGCAATGGTCGCTGATTCCTGGTTCACGAAAAACAACTTCTCCAACAAAGCTTTATCCTTGGCATTCAGCATTCTTTTCACTTTTTCTCATTTGCATATTTCCACCGAAGTCGCTCGTACCAGCGTCATCTACCGGCTGATTTCGAGTTATTCTTTTTCCTGTCTTAAAAAAATTCCCGTGACCTAGCGATACTAACCCTGCAAACCATTTTTCTAAGGACTTTTTGTTCACCCCATACAACGAATGCTTGAAAACTAAAAATAATAATAATAATAATAATAAAATAAATAAATAAATAAATAAAATAAGGCTACCTCTGATAACTTTCTTTATAAAGCTTTAAAAGTTAAAGATGAATATTTTACCAATTCAGTGTATTGTATCGATTTTCTTTTTCTGATTAAAGCTAATAAGAACATATAAACAATGTTATGTGGTCTTTTCTCTGCTTTCCTTGTATACGTATAGGTTTGCATTATTTTTAAGGCGTTTTGGACATACTTATCATTCGGATGTAGTGATCACTTTGGCTTTGACACAAAGTGATCACTACAAGCGACGTCCACCAGTGGCGAATCCAGGAGGGTGGTGGTGGTGGTTATGGGGCTGCAGCCCCACCAGAGCTAAGCCAGAATTCCTGACTTTATTTAAAATCACTACAATTGTTTGTTCTTAATTTCCCTTTTTTAAGAAAAATAATGAAAACGTGACAACATTGGCTTGACAGGTTCAAAAATTTTTTCTAGTCAATTCACTTGTAGCGTTGATGTAGTCGAAGACATTTTTTAGCTAGTTATTTCAATGTATTTTTTATTAAATTATCGAAAATACTGTATCGTTCTTTATGATTATTATTGTCAGGTGAATAAAGTCTGTGAAGTTAAAGTGTTTTAGTTTAAATAAGCCATAAGGTTTGGCATTCGTCACGGCGATACAAACTTTTTATCACCTCAGCGCCCCCCACCGACACAAATCCTGGATTCTCCACTAGCGTCCACTGTATACGCTTGCTAGGCAATATTTATTTTCATAAGAAAGAACATAGATCATAGGAGCTTTTATTTTTTAAGATAAATTGAATTTTTGTTTATGTAAAGTTTAAATCTTGCCTGCAATCGAGAATTTTTTTGAAAAAATATATTTTTCGTATATGCGTTTGTCTCTTTAATTTTGCTATTAAAATAATCAAATATAATCGGCATTAATATTTTTATAAAATAGTAAGTATTTGTTGTTTTTTCATATCCTTTGTAAAATATTCTGCTTTTTTTCGATAGACTGTTGTTGAATAGAATTTGCGATTTCAATCGAAAATTGTTTCTGAAAAGCAAAAGTCAAGTTTTAAAAATATTTTATTTTTTATTGCGATGAACTTCTTCGAACTGCTTAAAAATATTCTATTTATTTTTTTAGTCTCGAATTTTACCAATACGTATTTTAAATACCAACATTTCAGAAAGACGCCTACGCTTCCTACACTTGAGGACTTCCTAGACAATTTCTCGCTCCAAAAGTTAGTTGTTGAGAATTTAATTAGTGACACCATAACAATTTAATCAATAACCTAATAGTCTAAAAGTTAAACATTAAAATTCCTAACATTCCTGAAACAGAGTTCGCAAGGATTTAATGAAGAATTCACCAATAATGAATGAAGTTGCAGTGTAGTAAAGTCGATTTTCATTACTTAAAAATTTGAAGACTACTTCTTAGAAGTCGCTCTTATTTTAAACAAGTTATTTTAAATATTATAAGAGCAAATTACTCCTGGAGGCAGAGTTTCCTTTACAAATGTTTTAATTCCCTATTTTAGAAGGAGATTTTAATGCACGAAGTATTTTTGGCGACGAAAATTCCATTTGCATCCGTTTCAATTTAGGTCATTTTCATTAAGGCATTATTCCAAGAAGCACTCATGACGATGGCATATATTTATAGCATTCTGGGAAGACGGTTCACATTGTTTAAAATGCAAAATTCTTCTTAAAGTATGATTAATATACTTTTTCTTTAGTCGCCTTTATAAACTTCAAGTAAGTGGATTTGCGATTTCTCAGAAAATCTTATAAAAATAGGATGCGTAGCAATAAACATCTGTATCACACTACAGAATCTCTTTGTGCTTTTTTTTAAAGAGACATACTAATAAACTTTACATATGTATGTGGCTTAGCGAACGTAAATAGAAAGGTTACTGCCTTGTATGTAATGAATTCGGTGAAATGTTCTCATAATGATACGTTATTGATGTCATATTAAAACTAATTTCACCAAAAGTTTCTAAACCACCTTTATTTATATATACATTTTCTAACTCCCACCTCAAAAATGTTCTTTAAGGAAGGAGTTAGAACATATTTAAATTTATAATTTAATACAGTCCACACAATAGCATGTGCAGTAATAAACATCTATATAAGACTACAAAAGTAATGGAAGCATTTGGTGGTTTTTTTTAAAAAAAGAGAAATACTAATAAACTTTACTTATGTATGCAGCTTTGTGAACATAAATAGAAAGGTTACTGCCTTGCATGGAATGAATTCGGTGAAATTTGCTCATAATGATACGATAATTAATGTCATATTAAAACGATTTTCACCAATAGTTTTTAAACAGCCATCAGAAATGCTCTATAAGGAGGGAGTTATAAAATATTTAAATTTATAATTTATTACTGTCCGATGTAGGAATATTTATTTTAATTACTTTTGAGAAGACAAAGACAGCAAATTATACCTCACAAATACCTCACAAAAGAGAAATAATACCGGAAACAAAATATATTCCATCAAGATATTTTCAACATTTATCAAAAACCAAGAGAAAAAAGTATTTCAGTCCAGCATCTATTTAGTTTCCCATTAAAAGCATTATAAATATGCCCAAAGAAATATTTGAATATAGTTTGTCTTTTCTTTTACGCACAGGGTAATCAACATTATTCAGCACAATTGAATTCAAAATTTTCGGGGTTTTATTTGGTTTAGTAACAAAAAAATTATGTGCGATAGTTTTAATTACAATTATACATTTTAAATTTATTTTTTAGGATTAATAACTGAACTAAAAACGTGTTTTTAATATTTAGAGATATTTGAGGGAGATATCATCATAGATCGTTCATCTCATCGAAACTTTTCCAGCGCCCATGGTCTCAGAAGGAATTCTATTTCTAGACGTCGAAGGTAAGAATTTCATCAATTATTAAGTACTCAATTTATCCATCGTTAGTTCAGCAGTGTCACTGAAAATGAATGTAAGTATCCACACCCCCCGCTTCAAAAATTTGAATTAACCCCTTCCACGACAATGACGAGCTAGACTAGTCATGAACTTCTAATGACCACTGTTTTCATTTTAATCCTCCATAATGAATTACAGTCATATTCAAACCAATAATATACTTTTAATTTACAAAATATATGAACTTTGAAATTAAAATTTCGTCGCTTAAGCAAGCAACACCACCTATTTCATTTTTTTTTTTGGAATTTCAAAGAGGAAGAGATAACTGAATTTTTCGCAACCAATAACGAATATTTCTGAATTTTTTCGCATCTGATATGAATATGAGACCGCATATTCGTACCAGATGTGAAAAAATTCAGAAATATTCGTTGTTAGGTGCGAAAAATTCAGTTATTTCTTCCTCTTTGAAATTTCAAAAAATTGAGATAGGTGGTGTTGCTTGTTAAGCGACGATATGTTGTTTTCTTCCTAACACTTTATATTATGAAGTGGCTAACTCAAATTAAATAGAGCTTTATTACGAAAATTTTTCAGAATTAAATCGAAGCGCAAAGGGTTAAATAAGCGTTTCTGTATTTAAAAAAAATTACGGGAGGCTGTCTTTTTCAAACAGCAGCTGATGTTAAAGGCGTAGGACTACTTTACTCGCGTGACTGTTTTGCAAGTAAGGCCGAAAGTTCCTCATTTTGCTGTTTCTTTCGTTCTTTTTTCTGCTGCTTTCTTTTGTTCCTTTTCCTGCTCTTTCTTTTGTTCCTTTTCCTGCTCTTTCTTTTGTTGCTTTTCCTGCTTCAATAATTCTTTTCTTAACTTCTGTATATCTCATTTGACATCTCGTTGGCGTTTCCTTTGTAAATTTACATTTGGAGACATTATTGTATTAAATTTGTCGAAACAAAATTGTCAACTCAACCGCGCAATCTCGCTTGCGAGAACGTGGCAAGCGAGAGTGTCAGCCAATTGTGTGCGCGCGCCTCATGCGTGTGACGTCACCAATTCATGCATATTTTTTCCCAACTTTGCAACTCGGTAGTCGCTGAACTACACTTCCCATTTTTCAAATTTTTTTGTAACTTCTGTTGTTACCTTTTATCTCTAAAATAAGACATTAGTTATGTTTTTAACATGTGTAGTTACCGAGATATAGAGGATCTCCCATGCAACGTTTTTTGTCGCGTTTTGGCTTGTGAATCAAATTCCTTCGTGAGACCCCAATGGAAGAAACGTAGTCCTACGTTAAAATTTATGTGAAAAAAATTTGTGATTTAATGTTACAGGAAAGGGAGCCGGAAGAGACATTCTCGCCGCCGCACTGGTCGGGCAGCAACAGCAAGAACAGACAGGCTTTGGCCACATGCAATTATTCCTTACGAAATAGAAGCCAACTTCAGCGGTAAGATTCAAAAACACTGTTCTCTTCAGCTTTGGGAATTTAGGGTTTATTTTTACTTTGTAAAGCTAGTTTATTGCTGTTTTCTGTAGGCATGTAACGTTTTCTATAGGAATGAAAAAAAAATTATATCGTTTTTAAGTACCTTTCTCAAGTTTTGGCCAGCAGTGAACGATATTAATAGTAAAATTTGATCTTGTTTCTAATCGTTGATATTGAAACAAATTACTTACTTAAATTCAGCGGCATTTTAGTTATTTGGTTAAACTGAATACAGTAATACCTCGCTACAACAATACTTTGAGGACCAAATAAAGATATTGTTAAAGAGGGATGTATTGTTATATCGAGGGGCGATATATTACGATATAATGAAAGTAAATTTTGGTTGCTTTAATATGGACACAATACAACAATATACATTTTGCAAAAAAAAGCATCACCAGAGTGATGTTTGCTAAAGCATACAAAAATTTGAAAATTCAGCTATGCAATAAAATAGTTCACATACCTGAGAAACTTATTTATAGAAAAATCCAATAGTTTTGTTTGCTTATTCATTTTTTAACTGTTGAGTAACTAACAAGGTTTGCATTGAGACTAATGCACTAAAATGATCATCATTTGTGGATGAAAGGCTTCGAAAAATTGTTCGTAGGGACTGAATTGATTGAAGACAGGAGCAGCGCTAGTGTCTGCCCGACGGGGGGGGGCGACTTACCGTACGGGGGGGAGTGTAATGAAATTGGTATAAAATTTTCGCCAGATCTTTATTTATCTACTAGTTGAATACTCCGTTGCGTGAACGGGGTACAAAACTTTTCCCCGACGGGGTCCCTGCCCCCCACTGGTGCCACCCCTGATTGAAGTCGATAAAGGGATTTTGTTATAGATTGCGATGTATCTGTATCATCACCATTTTCCATTTCGTCTGTGATTTCGGACAGAAATCACAGACGAAATGGGTAATCTTCTTCAGTAACTCCTTCAAAAATTATAAGATCATCATCCGCTGTTAAAGATTCCTCCACGTTAATTCCAGAAATTTTGCCGCTTTTTTTTCTTCAAGCTGAGTTAAAGACTTTTGAAGTCTCAAAACTCATTCTTCAGCAATATGAAACATCGCCATTTTTGGAATTTTCGTCGTCATCAGTTTGCTTATCCTCCGTGAAATGTTGTTACAGAGGGGAAAAAATGGCGTTGAGATTTTTTAAAAAACATTGTTGTACAGGGGTTTATTGCTGTACAGAATATCGTTATATTGAGGGGAGATTAACATTATGTTCTAAGCAAATTTACCGGGACCACAAAATTTTATTGTTGTAGAGGATTTATCATTGTATCGGATATCGTTGTAGCGAGAGTTTACTGTATTTGGTAAGAGAAAGGATTTTGCTATTTTGGTCAAATGTAACAGAAATTTTCTATCTTTAGAAGTAGCCATCATCTTTCACTCATTACAGATTCCAATTTGGAAGTTTTTATAAATCCCACCTTTGTGTTTGTCAATTCATTGAAATGAATACAACTGTATTGAAAATTCCTATATAGTTTTAAACCCTTCTTTTGGGGATGCTACCACCAGCCAACTAGTTAAGAATATCAATAAATGTTTTTATTTAAACGGTATTTATTTATTCGATTGAAATTTATTTATTTAATTGATTATGCGTTTGGGTAAGATAGATAACAATCAAAATGTTTGGTGCACAATTTTTTGTAGAGCAGAAGGAATTATAAAATGCACAAATTGCCCCAATCTGTGTTATAGAGTATATTAGTACATAACTAAACCAGGAAGAATATAGATATAAGAAATTTGTCACTGTCATTTATTTTCTTTTTAGAATTTCATAGTCAGGTTTTTAAATTTTCGAATAGTCAGGCACAAGAGGAATTGTTTGGTTTGTTCTGAAGAGTATTATTTACTCAGATATTGGTCGAGAATAAATTCTTGTATCAGAAAATTGATTCGAAAAGAAAGTGACTTACTTTTCAAGTTAACTTAACAAAGTTCAAATAAAAATACTGTTGAGAAATTACTTTATCAGAAATGAACGCTTTATTAGATTTAAAAAATTGGAATTTTTGCAATTGTATAACTTATTGTGCAAATCTGTAACTTAAAGGTCAGAATTTTTTTTAAGAATGTGATTGTTCGTAAAGGTAACAGCATTCTTTTCCTTCTCCCCAAATAAAAAGTAAACTCCTTAAAGAAAGGAACAAAAACAAGAAGAACGGAAAAACTTTGCTGAAAATTCTCAATTTAGCCTCCTCAAAATTTAAAAGTGTCTCTTGACTAATAAGAGTCTTATTTATTTTTGGAAACACCTTTCGAAGCGTTATTTCAAAAGTTTTACCCAATTACGCATGGCATGCAATTTGGGTAGTTTTGATTGGAAACTTTTTAGTTTAAAGTTTCCTGTTTTTCAAAGAATAGATAGAAATAGTTTGGGAAGTTGGGTACTATTTTGAATGAGTATTTGGAGTTGGGTACTATTTTCTGAAGCCTTATTAATCATATAAAATTTAAAATTAAATATTTACTGCTGATTAAGAAAATGATTATTTTGAGAAAATTTTGCATATTTTTTCTTGTGAAACATGTTCTGCAAATTAATCGCTATAAGTAGCGATCAATAGCATAAATACACTGTTTTTGCTGAATAGTTTCCTGTGTGACTATTTATTATTTTGCTTAAGAGTAATGTGAGCTTTCAGGTGAGCACAGGGCATTGTTCAAGCAAGCTATGAGATACTGGGAAAATGAAACTTGCGTTCAATTTGTGGAGAGGAGTCCTGCCCAGCATCCAGACTACATTGTATTCACCGAAAGAGCATGTGGGTAAGTGAAACTTTAATGATAGCTTTTTCGTTTTACTTCTTTTTGCAGAACATTTTTAAATATTTTCATTAGGAAATTCCATGTAAATTATTACATTTCTCTGAATTTCATTAATGAATGCAAAGTTTAAGAATCTTTGTTTTGCAAATATGATTACAGTAGACTCTCGATTAACCGGGATGGTCGGGAAATGCTTCTTCCCGGATAAGCGAATATCCCGGATAATCCAATTTATGCAAATTTTGATGAAAAATTTTGGAAAAACTGATAGAAAATGTAAAATTAGTAATTAATAAGACGTTAATAGTTTAATTAATACAAAATAAAAAAGAATTAACAAGAAATTTTAATGTTATTTAGATTTACAATTCGTACAATTAAAAAGAAAAAAACATAGATGTAGTTTACCTCACTGTTTTGTGAAGAATGAAATGATAAAAGTCTGTTTTTGTTTTTCATTTGCTCTTCGACGAATTATAGTACGCAGATTTCTCAATATCATTTTTTCTGCAGGCGTCTTCTTTCTCCAAGTAATTAAGTAACGCTTCGGTGTGTACTAATGCGTCACCGAGACAAATTTTTGATGAGTTGCAAGATTTTCTTCACCACTTTCAGGACATTCTTCGAAATTCCTTGTTTCTTCTGAACCACAAATTAAACGGGACTAAATATCATCGTCTCTTAAAACTTCGCAACCGTTCCAATGTCGAATCTTAGTTAATCCATTTCCCACAGCTTCTTCATCCACATTTTCAGAACAGTGTAATTTTCTCAAATCTTCTAAGATTTTTCTCTGCAAATTTTTTGGGGTCGTCCCGGATAATCCGATCCTGGTTAATCGAGAATCTACTGTACTTGTAAAACATAAAGAAATTTGGAAATAGCTTTATAGCTGTTTTTATTATTAGTTCAAACTGCTTATTACTATGTCAAACTTTCCGTGCTTAACCGTAGATACAATTAATAGACATCTGCTATTCCCTGGCTATCACGAGAAAGCGTCTGGCTTTCGAACTCAGGCAGACGATTGCATCGCTGAGAGAGGGAAAAGTACGAAGCGGAGAGGAAGTCGCGGAAAAATAACATGGTTGTAATAAATACAAGTATGTTGACGTCAGTTAACTTAGCAAAATAGACTTGTCTGATATACCATCATTCATTCTTACTTCAAAGCCGTTTTCTTGCGAGTGGCGTGGGATACTTGATTTTAGAAGTGCAGCCTAACAAATGCTGAAAAAAGTGGTTCTCCATTTAGCCCCGATCAGGTACTGAAATCACTTCATTATAACACGATGTATTCATGTTCTCGTGATACAAGTCAAGACCGTTTTACAATTTAATTTTGGAATCCATTGTGCATCTTGCAGGAGGAAAAAGGGAGTAATATCACAGCCCAATATAAGATAGCGACTAATCTTCTGAAGTCTAAGTTAGATTTACAGGGTGGTCATAAACTATTTGCCCCATTTCAAAAATTAACTCTATAATGTAGAAACTTTGTCTTCTCTTAAATGAGAGAGTAGTCTGAACAGTTTTCATAAGCTTTTATTCAGCTTGAGTGTCTTGTCTATAAATCTTGAGATCTATTTCTTACCCACTTCCACTCGAGCTACAGCTTTGAAATTTAGCACTGTGGTGTGTTTCCTGAGACAATACAATATTATGAAAAAAAAATTGCAATCTACACTTATTTTAAACCTAACAAAATGATATTTAAATTTTAGCCCTATATTTGAGCGATCAAGTTTGGAAGGTGATAACCTTACATTACGTAGGGTTGTAACAATACCACTAGACGACAAATAATAGAAGGGGGCGCGGCCTGTGAATCATCCCCATTTCGGAGCGACTTGAGGGTCGAAGGTCAGATCGTTGGAAGTGAGTCTTGCTTCGTCTCTCGGTCTGTGTCGCACTTTTTTCAAATACGTAATATGCAATATTCGTAACGAATATTTAATATGTGTTTGATATTGGAGAATTCGGTAATTGAATTAGATTTATTATGCCTAACATGTCGTGTGTATTCGTGTCAGCCGTCACTAAAAAGTAGAAAATAAAATAAAGAAAAAAAAAAATAAGGATAAGCTTTTATTCATGCGAAAAAATGAACCCAAAAGTTGAAGATAATTTTTCTGATACAGTAAAATGCATGGTTCAAATAAAAGCGTGGCGCCTTTACCTTCTAGGAATATTCCATTTGTTTAAGTAATTATACACAAAATATAAGGTGCTATATTGGAGAATATATCACCTTATCATCATGTTTTATCACATTAAACTGACTGATTTACGGAGAACTCACCAAAAACACAAGTGAACACTAAGGCGCCCACGCTTTTATTCGAACCATGCATTTTATTGTAATCAGAAAAATTATTTTCAACTTTTGCGTTCATTTTTTCGCATGAATAAAAGCTTATACCTTAATTTTTTTTGTATTTATTTTATTTTCAGATAGGTAACGTGCCATTACGGCTCTCTAAATCTGCTGCAGCTGGAGATTCCCAACACAAGTGTCAAACTTTCACGGCACGTTACCTATCTGAAAAAAAATTGTTTAAACTACATTTTCACTCAGAAAAAGAAAGAAGTTGCTGCATTATAGGTTTTTTTTTAAATTTTAAAATAGGTCCAATAATTTATGACACCCTGTAACTGACTCGAAGAATGATTTTTATCACATTAAACTGACTGCATTACGGAGAACTCACGAAAAACACAAGTGAACACTAAATCTTTAAAATAAAATGATCGAAGGTTTCAGTCTGGACTCTGGCTTCAAAGTAAGTCCTAATCGTAGGATATAGGACTCGAATTTCGATTACGAGGAGGGGTGTCGGTTGACTCTTGATGGAGGGCAGTGCACTGTAAAAAATATCGGTTTTTTTCCCGGACTTTTTCCGTATATTTGACGGTTTAAAGCTGTTTTGTTGACTAAACGGTTCTTCACCGTTTTCCGCTCCAGCCATAAACGGTTTAAAACCGTCAGTTCAAATTCTATTTTTCGTCATACGGTATTGCTTTCCGTATGATAACTTTCCCTTTTCTTAAATGTAATTTTATTGCATTCATTTCATGTTTTTAATAGGGTTCCATCTCCGCTATTGTTTACACATGTTGCAATAACCTGTTGTCACTCATGAAAGCTAACCTTAAAACACGTGTTCTGGCAATAGTTGATTTTTATACCAATAGGTGGCGCCACTAGAGCTATAGTGACTTTAAAACTCAAATAGATTATTTTTACTTCATTTTTTAAAGTCTCCGGTGGCCTAGTGGTTAGAGCGACTGCCTTTTATTTCTATGAACGCGGTTTCGATCCCCGACTCGGAGGAGTTAGAAGTTTTGAAACCATCTTGCATCGAAATCGTCCAAGTAAGTTCAATTAAGAATTATATTAATTAAACTAATTGAAATTAATAATTAAGCCTTGATTAAGTAATATTCCTAATTGATAATACACATCGACACATTTCAACTGAACAGAAGGAGAAAAACAACTCAACTCACTCGATGACGTCACTTACTTCGATAACTTAATTTTTACGGAGAAAACTTAATTTCATACGGTAAAAAACCGTTGTGCCTACGGATTTACTTCGTAACTTTTACGGTTTTGCACAACCAACCCAGCTGCCAGTTTAAAACCGTAAATTTTACGGGATTTTTTTTTACAGTGTGGGTTCTTGAGATCCTCTTTTGTCGAAAATGGCCTCATGTATGGGGCTGGAACACGTTTAGTACGTTTATCTGTCAACTGGCGGAGTGAAAGTTTGGAGAGTAATGTTCCAACTCAGGTGTCGTGTTCGTCATCTGACAACGGAATTACAAAGTCCACTCAAAACATTTCTTTTATTCTTCAAAACTAGACGCCAAATATCAATAAATAAAATTTTGATTACAACAAATCACCATCGTGGGTATAATTTTGCGAGACGATAAATTAAGTGATGTGTCAAACGCCTTAATGTTAAAGTCGCGTGAAAATTTTTCATTTGAACAGTGTACATAATCATGAAATGCTTTCTTAAATCGGCCATTCAAGATCTTCTAATCAGGCCACTGTTTCAACAATACAAATGAAAGTCCTTGGAATCGTGCTTAGGCTATTTTACTTAGAAATTTTTTGTGTCAATGTGTAGAAGTTAGCTGAAATCGCGATGAGATTTAAAAAGTGTAATGAAGTTCCTTCCAAGCACACATTAATACCTCGAATTTGCAAATGTACTTCCTCAGATAGTCTTTGAATGTCCTTGCTTTGGTTAGAGACAAAGAAGCTTTATGTGTGCGACTAAAAAAATATCCATTATCGACCACTTTTACTTATTCCTTACTCAGCGATAACCGAGTAAGGCGGAGTTCTCATTATAATTCTGGATCGGAAGTGGTTTCGGATTGAGTCGATTTTCTCCGGGCTCAAGTGTGTACTTCCGAAACGACGCTTTTGAAATTTGCTGCCATTCCTCCTCAATTACAAACATTCTCATCCATCGATTCACTCAGGAAATGGAGAATTTTGATGACGTCGAACACTTTTCCGGATATTTGTTTCTGATAAAGATAGGGCCGGAACCTGAAACATGGAGTTTCTGATAAAACAATGGAAATGATTTTTTAGCTATCGGTTTTTAGGCTGGTAAGCACTACGTGTCTGGAATCGGAAAGCAGAAAGTTAACTATATTTCGATCGAAAAAAATATATAAATAAATTTTTTCAATAGTAAACTGGTGTAGTAAAACTGAATCCTGTGAAGAATTTTAGAATCTTGCTGAGAAATGGTACAAAAAAGAAGATTATGGAATAAAACGAGGAAAATTCGAATACAGCAATCAATAAAGAAATCTTAATATAAATAAAAGTCATTGTGGTTATGTATGTGGCTATGTTCCACATCTCCTCCTAAACCAATGGACTGTTCTCAACAAAATTTTGCACACTTATTATTTAAGACAAGGAGAAGACACTTATGAACTTTTCTGAGTCCAAAAGTTAATTAAACAGTCAGTTAATTAGAAATTAACCGAAACCGTTTTTCTGCCGTCACTTCGGAGCAAATCGTTCGACAAAAATATTTTTATACCATCTTAAAGTTCAAAATTTTACCTTTTCAATGACACCAATTTTATATCTGTGACATTTTTCCTTCAATTTCTATTAATTTTTTAAAGTTTAATAATTGTGAATTACGTGCAGACGATTTTGAAATAACGGAAATTTATAGCTACTCCGTTGCTAGGCAACGGTTAGACTTTGAACTAATTTACCTTTATTTCTGAAATGTTTGCTTATTTTTATAAATGTTTTATATAAGAAGAGAGTCAACCTTCAACTTTTAAAAGCTCCAAATCTTATTAAAATTTCAGTTAACTGGAAATTAAACAAGATTTTGGCATTTTCCGTGATATTTTTCGAAAATTTGTATTATGTCACAAAACTACTTTTACACATAATATAAAAGTTTAAAAAATTAACTTTTCATGACACAACTTTCATTTCCGTTCAATTCGTTGCCCTCATTTTAATAATTTTTCAAAAATCAAATTGTGTATAAAATTTACAATTTATAACACTTTTTTATTGGTGAAAAGCAAGAATACATAAGAACTGTTGCTAGATCGCATTCGAAGAATTTTGGAGGAAGACGAATTTTTTTTAAATCCAATTTATTCTAACGCTTTTTCTCAATGAAAAATTTACTATGTAATTGTCCTAAAACATCCGTTAAAATCTTTCTTATGCTAAAAGATTCATGAACAAAATTTGAAGCACCTATGCAATAAATACTAATAACTTATGGAGAAAATCGGCGATTTTTAAAAATCGTCTGATTCAACTGATATTCTCATTTTAATTACAAAAACATTTCAGACGATAAAAGAATTTTGGGTATTGTAATTTTCTACACAAAAGTAGTTTTTTCACCTCAAAAATATTAGACGTGAAAGTATTTTAATCCCGAGCAACGCCGGGCATAACAGCTAGTAGGCTATAAAATATCACTTAAAAATCAATAATATGCCAAGTAACACAAGTAGGATTTATTTTGTTAGTATTTTAAAAAAATAAAGGCAGCTGCGTTAGAGGTTTGCAAAGTGATATCTATATTTATTTTAAGAGCATAAAATCTCTATATTTCATGCTTACATTTGCTCGTACGAAGACATGCAGTTTCAATTATAAGCAAAAATTGATAATCAGAAGTGAAAGCTTCTGTAATTTCAAACTTCCGCTGGATAACTGCAATTTAAATCCGCATTTAAACGTCTATGAAAGAAAATTTCTTTCATTAAAATTTTTTTTAAATATATTTTTTTCATTTGGTTAGTACAACAGGAATATGTGGAAATTTTACTAAAAGACTGTTTTCAAATTGTCCGATAATGAAATTAAAGGGCGATATTTTAAATTTTTCCTTGTAAAAGATTTATGCAAGTACACTGTAGATAAAGTAATTGGAAATAATGAAATAACTGTAGAAATAAAGGATGAATTTTTGATATCCATGGAAGGAAAACTTTAAGCAGGAAACATGAAATGCGAATATAAAAATCTAAAAATTTCATGGGTACATGTTGCACTAAATTAAACATATATAATTTGTATTCTATTTACTTTTTAACATTCATGATTATCGTTAACTTTCATCTGTATTCTCTACTAAATTCCAGTGAAAAAATACTAAATACTTAAAAATATATATATAATTTAAATAATTTACTATAATGTTAGCCAGAAATATAGTTTTTTCGGAATAGTGAATTCCGAATTCATTTACAAGATTATTATTTTAGAATATAACTTTTAAAAATTATTAAACAATATTCATTGCGATGGTACAGTAATTAAATATCAGCTATTTCAAAATATTTATTATTGAACAAAAGTAATTCTCCTTTATAGAAAAAAAATGAATACCACTGAAATAGAAACACACACACCGAGTTAATTTAAGCATTGAGTTAATGCAGAGAAATTCAAAATTCTTACAAGTTTTTTTACCTTTTTGAATATGCATCTTCGATACGAATTAATCTGCTGAATCGTCTAACGTAATCAGATTATTCCTTCTTATAAGTGTTCCTTAAACATCGATAGACTATTGATACTATCGAAGCAAAGTCGATAGTATTGGGTTTTCGGAGCTATCGACTGAAACAATCGATAGTATCGACTTTCTCAAAACTATCGATAGTTCCCTCCCGGGCAATACTATCGATAGGCACATTTTCAGTTGATAGTTTTAAATATATCGACTGGAACTATCGATAGTTACAAAACTATCCACTAGAACTATCGATAGTATCTAAACTATCGACTGGAAGAACACCTATCGATACTGTCGACTACACTATCGATAGTTGAACATATCGATGTTTAAGGAACACTGCTTCTTATGAAAAAAAAGTCAAAGAATGTTTCTTACGATTATTTAGCTCGGATATAAGGTATCGTTTGCTACATAAGAGAAGAATTAAATGAATTAAAAAAGTGAATGATTTATTACCAAACGATAGACTGAATTTCTTTCAAAAATATTCACACTGAAATATTTGAAAATATTTCAGAATCTGTAATAATAATATATTACATTTACAAAATAACATTTCTAATTATTATTTTGTTAATTTTTGGAGATGAAGTTTTAAATAAATTTAAAAATCGGCTGTACTTGCTTTTTTCATAATGATGAATTTATATAAATAAATTATAATATATTTAAACGCATCATAATATTCTAAAGAGAATTCAACAGTGAAATTTGGAAGGATATTAGTGAAATCTCATAACTGAATCAATTGTAATTTATACTTTGTTCTTAGATTTTCTATAACATACTTAAAATAGCTTGTCTTCGACAATTGCTATTTTTATAGTTGAGATGTTGAATGGAAACAATTTAAGATTACCAAACCAACTCTTTAAAGTGATTTAAATGAAAAATATCGCTAAGGGAATAGAAATGGTTGTGAGATATGAATTATTTTATTTAGTGAAAATATTATTAAAACGCTCACGACCAATAAATTTTAGAACGTATTACCTATAATTTTAAACTGCATCGGTTGGCAACATGCCATTTTATCTTCTATGTTTTACAATTTTTATGTCAGAGTTAAATTGTGAGTCACAACCCCGAAATTTCTGCCATGAATAGTGTTTTTCTCATAAATGTCATCAGCTACTATAACGAAGCTAAGTATTATTTTTACGACTTCAAAAAGTTAAGGAAAAATTTGATTTAATTCCGACAAGATACTGTTCAGCAACGGATTCCGAGACTACCACTTTTGGACTATTTTACATCGGAAAGGGGTGTCAGGCAATGAGTCATATGAGCACATTTCCGGAGTTCTTTGTTAGATCACGCTCAGTAAAATGCAAGCATCACCCTTCCATTTTTCACTCTCTCCCTATTTTGATGAAAATAACTCCGTCCGGCGCATGAGCAAAAGCACGGAGAGTTGCCGAATCCTTTGCTATACAATACTGACTTCTAAAAATTTTTGTTGACTAATTCCTCGCTTGTTGAAAATTGGTACTATTTCTTCAATATGAACTAACATTCGAATTTCCATTCAACAGGTGCTGTTCTTTCGTGGGTCGTAGAGGTAATGGAGCACAGGCTATATCCATTGGAAAGAACTGTGACAAATTTGGGATAGTAGTTCATGAACTGGGACATGTCGTCGGCTTCTGGCACGAACACACACGGCCAGACCGGGACAAGCACGTCCAAATCATCACTAGGAACATAGTTGCTGGTACTTCCATATTTATAAATTACTATCTCACGAAGACTTTTGAACAATAATCTAGGAAAACTCTACATAAACTTGTTTCATTAATCAGAAATAAACATAGAACTTCAGCTACAAGGAGAGTGTATACATAGTTTACATTTTTTATGATGCTTTTCGATAAACTATATAAAAGCTAGTTTTCTGTCTAGTTGATATTTCATTAAAAACTATTCTTTTATACAAAGACAGTTTTTTCTGGGTTCTTTAATTCAAATTCACTGCTACTACACGGATACTTGATTCTGAGCTACAAGTCCCTTTAACTCTCTGAACCCGGCTAGATTGAGAATTCCAGAACCTCAAAAATTGAAGTAAATTTTCGTACGCGAGAAAAGAATGGAATCCTCCCTTTCTTTACAGAATTTCCAGAAGAATGGCACCCGAATTTGGGCGATTAATTGTCAACAAAGAAAGGAACCAATTTTCTCCCGTAAAATGCACTCAGGCATCCCAAACCGCCTGAGTCCAAGCCTTTGTCGAATGGGGTGGTTTGAGGCGGGATAGGGCTTAGAGAGTTAATAAGAGGTTTATGTAATTTGTATAACTGCATAAAAATAAACTTCGTTGGTTGTAGTAAATTGAGAGAAACAAAAAGAACATTTTCTGTTAAAATTTAAAATACCCCATGATTAAAACTTCTAAGACATGATCAGTTTAAAATGCGATTATTATTGGTCAAGATTATGTTCAGTTATTATCATAGAAATGAATTTTGGAATAACAACGTGTGATGGCCCTTTAAATAACAAACAGCATTACATCTGCTAGGAGTTAAGTTGTCCATATTTTTGGCAATTGCTAAAATTGGCGAACATTGTACCTTATTGAAGGGCTTGAAGTAAGTATCTAGGAAATGGTAACGAGTTTGATTGTTGAAATTAAGAGTAAAAACATTATCGGATTAAAATATTTAAATGAAATCTCAACTAGGTCGAAAACTAGAGTTGAGAGTTGCTTACATTTTAAGGGAAAAATGTTTCGCGTTAATTCTGGCTTTTTATTCCTCTTTTAAAGAAACTTTTAGGAAAAAGAAAATTTATATTTTGTCATCTTCCATTATTCGATCTTTCAATTGTTCCGAATCTTTTATGAAGCTGTTATTTGACATTATATGTATCTTGGCATACTTTCTCAGCAAATGGCATTATAAAATGATCCTATGAAATATCAAAAAATGGTGAGAAATGTTAAATAAATGCAATCCTTTGAAACTTTTGTAATTCTTTTGAAGGTTGTTTTTATTTGTTGTAGTTGTTAAATTACTTACAGACCACCAACGAAAGTAAATTCAGATGAAAAAACTCTAAGGGACTATCTAAACTTTTTCCGATAACCGTTATTTATTTCTCATTTCAAATAAAATCTTTGTCAGAAGTTACTTTACTAGAACTCAGCTGTAATTTGTTCTTCCATCTCAGGGCAACCGTTTGGTCTGCTGTTATTTAGTGGTAGAAGCTTCTGCTTTAGGGTCAAAAGGATCAAATGTTCCAGAGTCAATTCCGCCAAAACAGCGACGTGCAGTGAAAGGGGGGGGGGGGGGGAGGAATGATACTCTTTAACCCTCTGAGCAGTTAGCCATTTCCATCTACATGCTTTAAAGTTTTAAAAATTAGCCTTTAAAGTGAATAATTGAATCTTTATAGCGTTTAATCATCTCTCTGAAATCTTAAGAATACTGTATCCATGGTAGTTTAAGGAATTATATATACTAGAGGTCGCCCAGCGGTCGAAATTCGACCGTAATTCATTAAATTTTTAAGTTTGAACGTTACTAAGGTTCTTTTGTCAAAGAGCCTCTATAATCATTGCATATAATTTTTTTTTATTTTGTTCTAGTACGTCAGCTGCGAGCGTGTACAAATGAGTTATTATGCATTAATTTTAGAATTATTTGAAAAATACGAACGATAGAAAAAATGAGGTACAGCTTGGCTAAGTAATATTTAAAAAACAACGCGTTTTTGACATTTCCTTGGGTTTTTTTTTGCTATACTGGCCAGGTTTCGCCAAGGCTACACAATTAATTTGACTATCTTTTTCAAATTATATAAAATTTAAATAAAAAATTAATATGAAAAATGAAATAAAGAATACCTGCTTCGTATTTTTTATATATTTTTTTATTGAAACAAAAAAAACCCGGGCGGTTGAAACAATAAATGTTGTCCGACTGTTGACCACAGACTTTTTATGTGTTTGACATTCAGTATGAACGTAAACAATGAATGTTTTATTTAATTTAATTTAATGTATTAGTAATACATATTATACATAAATTTTATCTTTCTGCACTCCTTCTCCATACGAACTTTAACTATGCCAAATCTCACACTCCTCCGTGCGCGCAATGTGCTTAAAAAGGGGTACAAAGTTTTCTCTTCACGTATTAATATATAGATAAACATGAATTATCTGCTTCTGAACTCAGTATGAGAAACGGAAAAATACGTGCAAAACGCTTAGAGGGTACCTGTTTTATGGATCGGGACAGTAAGATGTTGGTTCAAGTGTCTTTTTGTCATCAGCTCGCAATTAAGAGGTTCATCAAAATATAGCTCTCGTAGCTCAGAAAGTTCTTAGTTCTTCTCTTTAGTTCAAGTGTCTTTTTGTCATCTGCTCGCAATTAAGAGGTTCATCAAAATATACCTCCCGTAGCTGAGAAACGGGACGTTAACAACCCTGAAAGTAGCTTGGAGAAGATTAGTATTATGAAGCATAACAACTAAACAAAAAATATAAATGAGCTGTAATTTGTAAAACATTAAACAAGTAAAAAATAATTATTTATTTTTATTTTTAAATTTTAGGTCAAGAATACAACTTCAACAAACTGACGGAGGAAGAAGTGAATTCTCTTGGTCTGAACTACGATTATGAAAGTATCATGCATTATGCCAGAAACACATTTTCCAGAAGTACAGCTTTAGACACAATATTGCCAATTAGAGGGAAAGTCGTAGAGATTGGCCAACGAGTCCGTCTGTCTTCAGGAGACATAGCACAGACAAATATGTTGTACAAATGTCCTGGTAAGTCTCATCGTATGAAAAATAAAGTAAAGACATTTAAAAAGAAGGCGTTTTACATTTTTTTGAAAACCATATAGAAAATGTTAATCAGCCAATGCCACTTTCTGATTATCTTACTGAATGTTTTGTAACTAATTTAGAAGATATTCGTGCAAAGATGCACACGTTTACAGAGCTTCTACGTTGAATATGTAAATAGTGAGGAAAAGTTTAATTTTTAGCCCGCAAACTTCTTCCAGAATGCTAAAGCTATTAAGCAGAAAAAAAGAATTAGATCTTCTAAGGTATTTTTTCGATGACAAAGAAAAGAAGAAATAAACGAAATAATAGATAGGATTCTAAGGAAAATGCTTTTTTTATAGATATTTCAGTTTAGTAACAATATATAAACATACAGGGTCGTACCGAGGGTGGCCCTGCCAAGGGCACAGACAAAGAGAGAGCACAAAAATGACCTTTAAAATAATCAAAAACAAGAAAAAGACAAGGTTTCAGAGTTAAATTTGTGCGAACTGTTGTGTAAATAAAGAATTCAAGATTATTCTTGAATTCTTCATTGATTAAAATTTACGGGGAGTTATCAGTTGTTATGCCTATAGATAGCTAGTAACTGCATTTCCTAGGAAAACACAAGAACTGGGAGGGTATGTATTCCACTAACAATCTACAAAGTTACAGTATAATTTTACCATTGGAGAAGGTAATAAAAACACCTTCTTGTGTGCGAAAAGAATGCCCTTTCCACACAAATCACGGTGAAGCAATTAATATTTCAAACCAAGGAAAAGTTCACACATGATAAAGAAAAAAATACTAGATTAGAATACAGTACTCTCACTTTATTGATCTATTTATAAGGTGTGCCCAAATTAAAAGGAGACCTTAGCTGTATCGGCGTTGTATCAAATCCCAGTGAGTTAATTAACCCAATAGATGGCGTGGTGGTACTCCCAGTTGCACCTGCTTAGTTATCGGCTTCGCATTAATATCCTAATTTCTGGAGAGTTGTTTCCGTAATTCGTTGTATGATGGATTCCTCCAGATCAGCACAAACAGCAATTATCCAATTTCTTCGCACAGAAGGGGAGCATGCCGCACAAATTTATAGCAGGATGAAAGATGTGTACGGAGAGCAGTGTCTCTCATGGTGCACCATATTCCGGTGGTGTCAGGGTTATGAGGCGGGACGCGTAAACATCAAGGACAATGCGACCAACAGTGCCTTGATTTCGGCGGATCACCGCACGTGAAATTGCTGTTGAAATGTCGATAAGCAAAGGAACTGTGCATCACATATTCCACAAAAAGCTTGGTTAGGGCAAAGTTTGTGCGCAGTGGGTGCCCTAGCATCTGTTATAGAAGCAGAAGACGGCGCGAATGGGCGTTTGCCTGACCCAGCAGTTTCTACACTGAAGCCATCCACTCCCTTCCTACGCGCTGGAATCAGTGTATCAATGTCAGTTGCGATTATTTATATCTGTACTGTTCCACATGAACTCTAATTAGAATATTGTTATTAAAATTTCTTTACATATAACTGTTGTCTCCTTTACATTTGAGCACAACTTATATTAGCTTCCTCATAATTGCGTTTTTTCCAGCATGTGGTAGAACATATCAAGAGCCATCAAGCTTTTTTCAATCCCCTGGCTACGAAAGCAACAGGATCTCAACATCTCATCAGAGGTGTGAATGGAGAATTTCAGCAACTCAAGGAGAAAGAATATCATTCGAAATAACAGGTTTGGACATCGACCCAAACTGCGATACTGGATACCTAGAAATTCGCGATGGTTATTGGAGCAAATCGCCACTCCTTGGTCAGTGTCGTTTTATTTCTGTTTCTCTTTCACTTCTAACACTTATGACAACATAAATAAACTAATATCGACTTAGTGATCCAAATCGCTTTAACTGTTACTTTTACTCCTTGTGTAATTTATTCCCATATGCGCATAAGATTTTTTAAAAAATACTTAATTTTTCTGGATGGAAACAAACAGGATGGTCATAAATTATTGGACCCATTCCAAAAATTAATAAAAAGAAACTAATAATGTTACAACTACGGATTTTTTTTAAATGAGAGCATTTTTAAAAGTTTTTCCCAGACAGTTAACGCGCCGTTACGGCGGTCTAGGTAGTCGTAAATTATTGGGAAATCTCCCATTTTTGAGAACTGAAGGGGATAGAGGATGCCTCAAAATACCTCACTTCATTAATGACTCAGATCAGTAAAGTTGCTAAGTGATATTCCAGGCAAGAGATTTATAAACAAGAATTTATTTCACAGTACAAACATGAAATTGTCGTTTAGAACATTAAAAAATATATTTAAATCAAAATGGATCTGCAGATAGACACATCTCGTATCAAGAAAGTTACCGTACACAAATATACTTGGGCGAGAAGGGGAACTCATTCAGTGAGAAGCCAAAAAGGACCATCGGTACATTTAGATTCAAGTAGCTGATGATTAACAAGTCGCGTGCAACTTCAGATGAAGGGAATCCGTTGAAAAGGCTCCAACTCCGTTCAGGCAAAACGGTTGTCATCAGTACTACCACAGAGGCTTGTACAATCACCGATGCTGGGTGGCTTTACTCTGCTGGCATTCTCACTCTCTCAGTCGGTCTGGGTCCTGGTCTGGACTGGTCTGGTCTGGTGGTAATGAAGAAGGTACTCCTATATACATTTGGATGAATGGTGCGCGCGCAGAGCTGCACCTTTTTAGCATCCTGCATGTAAGAATAAAAATTCCACCTGCCGCCTCATGGCAAAGTGAGAGGTGAAAAATGTAAAGGTTCGAGAGGCCGCCACAAAACCATTACCTGCGAAATTATTAAAGCTAGAATTAAAATAAAAGCATGTAATTGTGGGGCATTTCACGCTCTTTAATTTTTTAAACAAATTGTAATTCGTAAACTGAACAGTTTTCGAGATATTCAAGAAAAACTGAAAAAGGAAACCAGAAAATGCGCATCTGCTTCTTCTGATCGGTAACCATTATGTATGAAAATCTCTCGCTGTTACAAATTTAGAACGCCGTAATGGTACACCACGTTATATGAAAAAAACTTTTCTTAATTTGCTCTCTCATTTAAAAAAACCCCGCAGTTGTAGCATTATTAATTTTCTTTATTAATTTTTGAAATGGGTCCAATAATTTATGACCACCCTATATATCGGAATACTTAATGCAGTATCAATATTCCGAAGCACCCTTTATAACTACTGAACAGTGGTGGCTCGTCCATAAGAGCTGCAGTCCCTCCTGAAATTATTTTAGAAGATTGTATTTTCGTTTTTATTCTAATTGACTTACTTTTCCTCTTTGAGAATTCAGTGATCAGCGAAAATGGCAAGAAAGCAATAAAAAATGTAAAAAGAAGACGGAAAATCAATCAAGAATTAAGAGAGAGTCAGACCAGAGCTGCATCAAGTTTTGACGGATCCGATGTTAACGCAAAGAGCAACGCGAAGCGGGACAAAAGCAACCCTTTCTCCGCTTGAAATTGCATTCATTTGAGCTGCATTTTTCAGCTCTCATTTGGCGCGCCTTCCCCAATTGGCTGTTTTTCGCTTTTTCTCAGTAGTTCAGTCGTTTTTAAAATCCAATTCTGGAGGAGTTGTAATTTTTTGCTTTGTGTTTTTTCTGGTGCTGATTACGATTCTGAGGTTTGCCACCAATAATTTTTTGTTGGAATTTTAGTTGTAGCCAAAAATCATAAAAAAAAATTCTCCACTTTTTTGCTTATAACTCAAAAACTATCAATTTTTAGTATGTCATCATTACATACCAAAATAATCAGCACAAAATTTCCTACAACTTAGGTCTATAAAACTTTTGTAGCACTGCTTGTTTCTGAGCTGACTTGCCGCCACTGCTACTGAAGTTTTAAAATGTTTCATAAATTTTATAACTTTTGTTAACTCTGATTTTTTTTTATTAAAACTAATTCAGAATGTCTAAAAATGTTCGTTTGGCAGCCTTTACTTTGTCTGAATAATATCTACTGTAAGCCATGATGAAATTTTTCATTCTAAATTTTCGGAACTGGGGGTATTCAGTTCGTTAACCGAAGTGATAACTTCGGATAAGTGTTTTAACTGGATAAAACCAAATCCTTAGCAACCTGATAATCTATATTCGTTTTATGTATAGAATTGCATATATATGAACAGGATTAAAATATTAATTATTGATTGGTTCTTGTATAAAGACACATCCAAATGTTGTGCATTTGATACATTCTTAAACATAAAAAAATTCATGAGATCGCTTGTCATATATAATTTTTGCAATTATGTCGTGAGGTGATTTTCGCTTAAGCATTACATTTTCCTTAGGCAGGTTCTGTGGCAATCGAGTTACTAGAGAAAAAATCATCTCATCAGGTCACAGAATGTTCGTCATCTATCACACATTACCATCTCCTATCTTTTACAAGGGATTTCAGGCAAAATACGAAGGTAACTATTAAATTGAATTAAACCATATTTCTTAAAAATAACAATTACCTGTTCTTCTTTATGCATCGCAGGTATATACGAGGGTCATCCAGAAAATAAAGACTATTTAATTAGACAAAATGAAAAACGCAATATTTATTGGGAAAAAAAATTCTGTTACAAACCGGAAGCGTCCTTCACTTCTCTACATAATCAACTCCTATATTTAAACATTTGTCGTATCTGTTCACGAGCTTCAGAATTCCCATGTTATACTCTCCTCCGCCAGTTCATTAAGCCAGGTGCTCACTACATCCAAACAAAAGACCGCTCTTACATATGGAGACGCCTTTCTTGATCTGATTGTGACTAGTGATGAAACCTGGGTATCATCACTAGTCATCATGAGACATGGGCAGACCTCACATCACCCCAGAGAGCAAGTGCGGTACTTACGTATTAACGCCACCGAGGCTACAGATTCGGCGGTTTTTAAGTGCCGCCAAATTTGGCGGTTTTTGTACTTACGTATTAACGCCAATTTCGCGGTTTTTAAGTGGCGCCAATTTGGCGGTTTTTTTACTTATGTATTAACGCCAATTTGACGGTTTTTAAGTGCCGCCAACGCCACCGCAGCTACAGATTTGGCGGTTATTAAGTGCCGCCAATTTGGCGGTTTTTGTAAACAAGATTGCTCTTTATTGGCGCATTACCGCCAATCTGTAGCCTTGGTGGCGTTAATACGTAAGTACCGCAAGTGCCAATCACTTAAGCGGCATCATCCCTCATCACTCAAAAAAACCGAGAAAAATTCAAACAGGCTCTCACAACGAGGTCATGGGAACCATCTTCTGGGATCGTAAAGGTGTTCTTTTGGAGGATTTCATGCCAAAAGTCGCTACGATTAATGCAAATCGTTATTGTGAGACTCAAAGAAAACTACGGCGAGCCATCCGAAACAGGAGGCAAGGAATGCTTTCTGGAGGAATTGTGCTTCTGCACGACAATCCCGCTCTCATACTGCTTCTGCAACTCAAGAATTGCTGGATCAATTCAGATAGGAAACTTTTGATAATCCACCCTATAGTCCTGACCTTGCTCTTAGCGATTTCCATCTTTTCCTTAAGTTGAAAGAGTTCCTGGGCGATAAACGTTTTGGAAGTGATGAAGAGTGACCACCTGGAGAATTCAGTGACTACCTGGTTTAATGAATTGGCGGCAGAAGTCTATGACATGGGAATTCTGAAGCTCGTGGACAGATACGGCATATGTTTAAATGTAGGAGATGATTATGTAAAGAAGTGAAGGAAGCTTCCGGTATCTAACAGAATTGTTTTTTCCAATGAATATTGTGTTTTTCACTTTGTATGACTAAATTGTCTTTATTTTTTGGATGACCCTCGTATTTCTCATTTTTCAATAAATTTCATGAAGACGGCTCGATTTTAACCTTTACCGCTTGCGTTTTATAGCAGTTTTTATTTTGGAATAGTTTATGGTTGGCATTGGATTGTTAGCGTGTGTAAGTGACAAGAAAAATGTGAAAAATTTGAAGATGTCTATTAATTGTAAAGGCCCAGTAGAATGCTGTCAATTTTTTAAAAGTGGTGTTCATAAGAACGTTTGGTCGATTAATAATCGTAAAATACAATCTACTGCCATCCGAAGTTGGAAACAATACTGAAGTTTTTACTATAAAGAAACAATCGAAAAAGTTTGATAGATTGTTGGTTACCGGGAGTGTTTGATGATTCGAAACCTATTAACCCCTTAAATGGTTTGTTTTCTCAAGTATCTAATTAGATGACACTTTCTATTTTGGGAGTGCGGTGTCATTTTAATTCATTTCAGAACCTAAAAGACGATTGAAATGTTTATGCATTCTACGTAATTTTTGTATCGAATTATAACGTCTGTGAATGTTTTAATTTATAAGTTTAAAATTGCGATAGTTCGATGCACTTACGGCGTACGGGCAAACCAGTTAAAGGGTTAATCAAATCACAACAGCTCCTAAGTGATGGTGCGTTTCGAATATTAGATAATTTTATAATGAAGTATTAAACGACTGAATTCTAATCTATTGGGCATCTATATGTATAGTTCTTTATTTTAAAAGGAAGAGATTCAAGTCATTCATGCATAGCTAAAGTGGCCATTTATTTCCCCCTCAAAATGGGACAATTTTAATTTTATTGAAATCGGGACATTTTTTAATATTATGTGAATTAAAGAAAACATGTATTTCTTCAGTTTTCATTTATTAATGAAAAGAACAGGAATAAACACGTGGAAATAAATAATTCATGTGATCTTGCATTTTTCTGAAGAACACATTTTTTCTTCAGTATATTTGGAGTTGATTTTAAAAAAAGAATGAAATTCTTGGCAGATTTCCTTAAAATTAACTTTGGTAATTAACGTTGCTTTATAAACTGCGACTAGCAACTGTGTTTTTTAACTCGTACACAACTTATTCATAAGAAAAAAAAAGACCATTTCTCCTGGTATATTAGTGCCTGACAGACATAGAATATATTCTATAAGTACACGAAAGTTCGTATGATTTAAATTATTGACGTGAAAGTGTTAGAACAGTTCCACGCAACGACTTTCTATTTAAATATTCCCATTGTTTCATTCTGTCACTTCATACAGTGTAATGAAGTTAGAACTAAGTGCGAGATAGGAGGCTTCTGACCAACTTACATATGTGTGATACGTATAGCGCATGCTCCGTCATCGCCGAGCTACTAGATATTACCGTCGATTTTTTTGATTTTTGGAGCCTTGTTGTTTGAAATTATTTTCGTGGGTTTCTCTCTTTCTGAAAACGGGATATTTAGGGGACAACGGGACTGTCCAGTTCAAAACGGGACGTATGGTCACATTATGTATAGCTGCAACTTCATGAAATGAATGTGTTAACGCCTACGCGTTCTCCCATTGGCGGTGAATTTTCGCGCCCTCTGGCATGCAGAGTTCATGAGTCATTCCACAACCAACGGTTGCGATTATTTTCGTTTTGGATCGCTTAAGCAACTGACGATTCCTGTCACATTCCTTTTATGTGAAAATAGTCTCTCTCATAAAATATTACTACTTAAGATTTATTCTTTTATTGCCTTGATCGTATGTGTTTTTGGTTTCAATAAATTTATTTAAAGTTAACAGTCCTGTGTTCTGATTCATCCACTGAACTATCCTCCAGAATGTTTGATATCCATCTGTTTGATGGACTGCATTACCCCTCTGAGTACTCGCAGAAGTTATTAAGTTAATCATCTAAACACTCTACACAGCGGTGAAGAGCCCCACATCTCTCGCAGTTCAGAAATAATCTTCCTCTTCATCGTTGGCGACAGGTAAATGTCCCACCTGAGTAATGGACTTTCCACGGAAGGCTTTCTCATTTTCTCGCCCGTAATCCGGCTCCAATCGCCGGATCCGGCAGACGTTTTGCATCCAGAAGCTAACGGTAAATGGCTATTGTCGGTGCGTATTTAAGTGAATCGTAAATCAAGAAGTGCAGTTTAACCCGAGTGGTCAGTTGGGTAACTAGCGACCTCTGGCGAAAGTGTGCTGTGATTGCAGAACATAAATCTCTTCCAGCTTTGTGAGTGAAAGTGGCTCGAGTTGAGGTGACTCAATTGTTTTATTTGATATTCGCAACTCGGTTTGATGATACCATGAAAATGGGCTGTAATTTCTAAGGAATGCAAATAAGTCCCACGTTCGTACAGTTTTAAAAAAGTCAGTACGCAAGTAGTTGTGATAATAACATTATGCTTGTGGTTTAACCCATTCGATACGGCAACTTTAGCTTCTATTGTCTTAAAACTTAATGAAACTCATCAGACCATATCCAATTCATGAGCCGGATTTCATTTTTTTTGGTATTATTCTTCCTACAAGATAAAATAGAATAAATGCTGCTTTTGAATTTTTCTGAATCATCTTAAGCGATAAAATCTGCAAAACCTATTTAAGAAGGTTATTATTTTTTAGTAGTGATGTCATTTTTGAGTAGAAGAGAAAATATAATACAGATTTTATGCTACCTGAATCATCTTAGACAATGGAATCTATAAAACTTATTTAAATAAAAAAGGTTTAAAACAAGCTTCAAATACTGAATAGCTAAAGTTTTATCATCATTTTCAGTTGGAAATATTTTATTCTTAAAAAGAAAAACACCCCTTTGCATTGGTTCTGGATTAAGCAATTATTATGGCAATCGAATTATGTTGAGACCGAAAAATGCCTTTAGTTATCAATACTTTTGCATTGTAGGAAAGTGTTTAATTAAGATTTAGAGTCAATTTCGGAATTTCTGATCCTTTGGATGCTTTTTACAGACTTAAATAATTGCAACAAATGTGACATAAATACTTCTTGTATTGTTTTCATATTTTATCATTCGCAATTCTACAGATTCTGTAGTGCTAATATTTCTTCAAAGAAAGCTGATTTAAAATCTTAAATACTCTTGTAAGTTAAATTTAAGAAAGCTTTCAAAATGCAAATTTTTTATTGAGTCTATTCGATTCAGTAGGCCTAAAACTAATTTTACTCTGTGATAAATATAAATTTTCTGTACACAAAATTATCTTCTAAAACGAATGAAAGAGAAATGTACTTGTCCGTAACATTTAACATTTACTAAATTTTAATGTCAAAATTTAAAAAAAATCAATGTCTTACATTGCTTAAATGTCGAAGTGGCCAAATTCTAAGATATTTTTAAATAAATAAATAACATAAAAAATAACTCGAGTTTCATTTTGTTGGTATATAGTTATTTAGCGAGGAATAGAGAGTCAGTTCAGAATATTTCAAATGTTTAACATAACTGTTTTTCTCAATATATGAAGTGTAATTTAATGAAGTTCTCTGATTTAATTCTTATTTACGGTTTCGAAATTTTTTCTTTCAAGTGAATTTATAAGTAAAATGTAAACAGTACTAATTAAAATCTTTACTAGTGTCTACAAATTAAATGAATGATTTTAATATCAATCAATCTAAAATTATCCACGAATTTTAAGTTTTAATGGCAAATTTCTAGTTTCATTGCCATAAAGTGAAATATTGAAGTATTTTATTATTTTTCCTTTCTTTGAAATGTATTCTACATTTTTTGTAGCTCTTTGTGGTGGATTTCTAGAGCAAGCCGAGGGAACTATCCAGAGTCCCAATTATCCAGACGAATACAGGGCGAACAAAGAATGTATTTGGAAGATATCTGTAGCACCCGGGAGCCAAGTAGCTCTCACATTCCAAGCATTTGAAGTAAGAAAAATTATGAATAATTGAAATCTTTTTGCTTCTTTGAGGAATATATCAACAGCTTTACAAAATGAATTCATTCCATAATTTGGAGTGAAAACGGATAAATTACTTGGATACTTATATTATTTAAGCACCGAACTCCCAATGATTTTAAGTAACAAGAATTTTGAAAGGAAAGTCTTAAACATGGCTATGACGCCAATTTTATTGGATTGTGAGACAGCTAGAAATATGAATGGTCATTTCTGATGGATATTGTTGAAGGAACATACGCAGAGTCAATTAATAACTAGTTGCATTGCAGCTAGTTTAAAGTCCTTTTTATTACTGGACATGGACAAGTAAAATATTAAGTAAAGACGCATAAAATTAGACGTCCGCCATCGGACAATTCAAACAGGTGTCCGAGCTACGAGTATGCGCAATACCATGCAAGGTGGGGCCACCCACTCAGAATATTTCCTATCAGATATGAAGGGATAAATAGGATGACGGAGAAATTTTCCCAAGAATTTTATTTGGTGTTCATAACTAAAGTTGTAATTTGTAACCCTTATAAAATGAAAACTACTGGGCAAAAAGTTACCCGACTTAAAAATACGATAGAGGAGGTCATGGGATTTTATATCCATAAAAAATGTCCTCGGCAGGAGAGAAATCAATGTTTATTTCTTTGATATAATTGCAGATTTTACAAATACCAATCATGGTATTACATGTTGAATGTGCTGTCCACCATTTGACTAGGTGAAAACGTAATGCCGCTTAGACTTAAAAGCATTTCAGCTTGAATGTTACGAATGGTGTTTCATCTCTAAGAAATTTCTAATACTGTTACATTAAAAAGAACTTCTGACATATCAATTGTCTTCTAATTAAGTTATTCCTGTGTGTAGAGTGGCATTTTTTACTATATATATATATGATATTTTAATTTTTTAACTTCTTTAATTTTTAAATCACTTTTAACGACACCTCATTTTAATTACTTCTACTTCTATCGTAATAAGCGCACTACAACGAGTCACGTGCCTTTTCCGGGGAAATTCCCTTTTCTGAGTACTTAAACTTTGTGCGCATTCCTATCTGCCCTTTTCACGCCAGCATGTAAGCGTACAACAACAACGCGCAGCTCAGGCGTAACTTTTTGAATACTGGTCATGAAGCTACGTAAAAATTGAATCCTTTACCTATGAAGAAATAACCTAATATCCTCAATGCCTGAATAAAAGAAGATTAAGCCAAATATTGTCTCTTCCATGACCAAACTGGACTACACCTCACCTTCATTAAAAAAGATCTTATATATATATATGTCGTTCTGCACTTTTAAGAAAGATTTTTCATCATCTCCCATAATTTTCGAGAAAAATTGCTTACTTCCAAGATTAGCCAATAGGAGCGTTGCGGTTTGTCGTAGATAATAATTCTTGGTTACGTTACTATAGATATACATTACTGCTACAATTCATGGCTATGTTTCTATATATATATACATAAATTCCACAAATCATGGCTACTTTACTATAGATATACAATACTTTTACATTAGGAGCGTTGGAATTTGTCTTAGAAAATTATTAACGGCTACATTACTATAGATATACATTTCCACACTTCATAGCTACGTTACTATAGATATACATTACTTCCACAATTCCAGCTTTCGTCGCTTGAACGTAATTTCACCACATAGCGATATATCAACTCATTCCTCGGAATGTCTCGTAAATGAGGAGTGAATCAAAGCGTTAACAAAAGACTTAAGTATTTCATTTAGATTCTCTACTTTGGTTGCATAAGATTCCACGCAGCTGCATGTGAGATAAAGCAACTGAGTACGATGCACAATATTTTCCACGTAAATTTTGATAAAATGAGGCACCATAAGGAATTACCCCTGCCCCGCCTTGGCACCAGGGGTCATCTGAGTGACCCAGCTACACAGAATGTCAAATTTGGGCTCTGTAGCCGATGCATAATAGCCTCCATTAGATTAGAACATGCCCATAGATTAGAACATGCGATGACCTCTCAGACAGAGGCACGACTCGACATCGGCTGAACCACACGGCCTTCGCGAATGTCAAATTTGGGCTCTGTGGCCAATGCATAATCCCCATATTCCCCCTTCATTATCCCCATAGATGAGAACATGCAACGACCTCTCAGACAAAGGCATGACTCGATATCGGCGATGGGTCCATAAGAGCAACATCATCATTAATGTACCCTCAGGGGAAGCGAGAATCTTCTTAATTATACGGCAGCATCTCTTCCCCAGATTTGCGATCCTCCCCATAGGGACGATAGAATCAGGTAAGATCACTTGCACCCTTTTATAAGATTCCAAGGCTTGCTTCTTCGACAGTTTCGCTTTGGTTGGCTGAAACGCGTCGAGGTGACGACAAAATATGTAACGTATCTCTTTAGATTTATTATTAATATCCACTCCTTATATTGTTGGGTGATATCTGCAACATTTCTCCTTTACAGGTGGAATTCCACGATAACTGTGGTTACGACTTTGTGGAGATTCGCGACGGCCTGGACCTCCACAGCACCTTCTTGGCGCGCCTCTGTGGCTACAAAATTCCAGAGGAAGTGCGCTCCACTTCTAATCACATGCTCGTCCGCTTCTTCTCGGACAGCTCCGTCCTCAAGATGGGATTCTCGGCAACATTCGTCACGGGTAAATTCTCCGTCTCGTTGTTTTCTAGGCGACATGTATATCATACACAATATTTTTGAGGAAGTATGACGGATAAACAGAAGCTTCCATTAAAAAAATCGCAATGCATCGACATTTCGGCTAAAGTTATTCCTAGAGGATCTTTTTAAATTGACAGATTTTCTCAGTTTTCTGCACTTGGTTAGTCCATTCAATTTCTATACAGGGTGTCTCAGCACTAGGTTTCCAGATTTCTTGGAAGGGTAGGGTACACCTAGGCAAATGGAGAATTGCATGGGAATGCGTTATTGGGAATGACATGTGAATACAGTAGTGTCGACAGAAAACACAAGAAATGCAAAACTCCACGTAAGTGAAAAAGTAATTTATTAATCAATGTTCATCAATTAAAGTAGCACGGTCAAAAGTAACAAAGGTCAGCTACATACTACGTCAAAGGAAGTGTTTGAATTATTATCCTCGAACTGTGATGTAGTCCTCGCATCTTGGACTCCTACAATTCCGGATATTCTTGATGATTTTCGGCTTGTGTTGGACTTCCCAGGAAGCTGCAATCAGGTTCCCGGCGCTGTCAATGGGCTTTCATACGAAAATGACTTGATGTGCCCTAAAAGAAGTAGGCAAGGCATGATAGAAATGAAGAATCTCCGAGAGAAAACTCGAAACTTTCGTAGCAGTGCAACGCCACCTACCGCTTCTGGTAAGCATTTCTGATTCTTCATTGCTATGCGATTGCGTGTCGTCTAGGTCTACACTATTTCTCATAGAAATTAGTAAAGATGGTGCTGAAAATCCGGCATAATTACACAGATTCCTTTATATGAAGAGCTTGTTTTTATGAATCGGAAGCTAAAGGCATCTGGATCTTTTATGCTGAGGCATTCCTTTTTATATGTTGAATATAAGATTTCATGCCTCTTTTTGCCTCATTTAATTTTTCCAGGAACGGAAAACTTTATCTGGTAATTAACAAATGGATACTGGAAAAGGTTTTCTAATTTTGTAATGCGTAATAAAAGAATGAAGAGTCATCTTGAAATTGCATCTTTAAAAAACTATTTAGCATTACAGCGGCAGGCCTCCATGAAATGTAAAACCAAAAAGCGCCATCAAAGTGTGCGATAGACCTTATGTAGAAGTGCCTGATGATTTATGAGTTCCGAAAACGTGACAATTTTGCTTTTAACTATAGTTTAGAAACTGGAGGTACCCAGGTTTGTAGTTAGATTTGTGATATCTTTTAAGTCTTCCAGTTGCCTACTCTATTTGCAACATTGCTTGCTACTTTCTCCAAATTCGAACTCTCCAATAATATTAGGGCGAAATCGTATAGATAACAAAATTTTATGGAATTTACTAAGACAATATACTCTAGTTCCGAATAGATAAAATTTATTTACAAACATGTCAAGTACAATTAAAAGAAGACAATAGTACGGATGGTGAGAATTAGAACCTATCATTTAACTAAAATTATCATTACAAGCCTGTCGGGGTCTGTCTGTATTTTTTTTATCGATCCATTAGGTTACAGAACTTATCTAGGATTACAATCATGTCGTGTGAAGTCACCATAACGGAGTCACTCGGCGGTTCTGCTTTCCAGAGGTCACATGTCACCGTTTGCCTCCGTGGGAGTTTTAGCCCGTCAATCTTCTCGTCTTCGTTCCTGACTTGAGTGTGATCGAATCGCCCAATCTCAAAATGCCTCTCCTCTATGTCTAGCCATTCGGTACATGTTAAATCTGACATGCGTAAAATGTCCACCCGCTGGTGTGGTACGGAAGTTTGGAGTGGGAGGTACCAACTCGGGTGTCGTCCTCGTTACCTGACAGCAGTTCAAAATTATGAGGTCCGTTCCAAAATAGCCCTCGAGTTAAAAAGCGAGTCAAAGCGGGGCGTTAATATAAATAAACTAACCTAAACTGTCTTGGCATTCATCCTAGCCAAACCCAATACATCCACTGTAATCGGTTCGCTTACTTACAATACCGTAACCAAAGTCATTATCTTCCAGAATTCATTAACTTTCCAGAGGGATCCAAGGTGCAACCCTGAGTTGACTTTCCATACTTTCCATCTCAAAGCAGATGTATTGGCCCTTAGATAATGGATGTTATGAGTCATTCCAAGCCCGTTTTTGAGTTCTTTTACTTTTGTCACCAACCAACCTTACAAAAATAAATGGATTTAGAATCTGAATATTTGACCCTATAGTATCTATCTAATGCTCTCCTGCATACATTAAAAAAAATAATCCGATTTATTTGAATTCCAGCAGACACATTTTTCTAAGCCTAACCCGCGGCTACGGTAAATTATAGTCTCTATGGAAACAAGCTTGAAAGCAAAACGATTATGTATTAGTTAATTTTCTCTTTTTCATTAAATTAACAAAAAAATCATCTACTTTATGGTTAAGAGTTATATTTCTATGTCCAGGTTCATTGCGAAGAGCATAAACTTCAGGCACAATTGTTTTTCAAAAATTTAGAATTGCATTTCGTCGCTTAACAAGTAATGCCACCTATCTCAATTTTTTGAAATTTCAAAGAATTGAGATAGGTGGGTCATACTCAATTTTTCACAAACAGTAACGAATAGTTTTGAATTTCTTTTCACATCTTGTAGGAAAATGTAGTCTCAAGTTTGTATCAGATATTGAAAAAAATCCAGAAATATTCGTTATTGTTTGCGAAAAATTGAGAATTTTCTTCCTCTTTGAAATTTCAAAAATTGAGATAATTGGTGTTGCTTGTTAAGCGACGATTTATTAAAACTATGACAACAAATCTGAACTTCGTGATTATGCGAAAACTTAATTTCTTTTTCTAGAGGTGGATGAATGTGTCGATGACAGCCACGGGTGCGAGCAGAAATGTGTCAACACAATTGGTGGCTACAGGTGTGAGTGTGCCATTGGGTTCGAGCTGCATTCGGACGGAAAGAGATGTGAAGGTACCAGATTTTTCCTTCCTGATTATATTTTTCAAAGTTCATATTTCTAAATGAAGCATGTCAGAGGTTCATGTGGGATCAAGTATACAAAGCTTGCATTTATATGGGTCACTGGAAGAAAATCAGATAATTGACTGTAGCAGAATGAAAAACAATTAATGTTTTTTTTCATGATATTTGGCTTTCTTCTCTAATCCTATCCTCTTGTTTTTGGAGTTGTTTACTGTAATTGCTTATTTTTTCCGCGTTGACTCAGCTTAATCTAAGATTGTAAAGCTTGACACGAGTGCTGTAATTACTTTAAAAAAATGGCCGAACTGAATGTTAGCAATTCTGGATTTTAAGGGAAATTTCTTTTTCGTAAATGCAAATAATTTTTTCTCGCTGATGGGTATTTCGAAGCATGAAAATAATTTCGTTAGCTTGTTTTCGAGCGTTTCTAAGACTGGTAAAATTCTCATTTGCCCATGACTAAGTATTTATGTGACTTTTACCAAAACAATAATAAAACCACAGATTTTGTCTTTCAACGGTTTGAAAGATACAACCGGTTCCGTATAAAAAGTTTTGCCGTAATTTTTGCCAAGCACCTTATTCAGTTCTTCATATTTTAATTGAATGTCCAGTTTTCACCTTTCAGCGTCAGTCATTTTTTAATGCAACATTTTTATCACTTAAAGTCGTAGTGGGAGATAATCCACATCTTAGGGTCTTTTCTTTCCTACAATCGATTGGTTTTTTAACCCATATTTGATTGCTTTGCACTTCAGTGTAATCATTCTTTCCTTTTAACCCTCTTTTCATTTGAAACAAATATTTTAGCACCATAATCATGATTTTATATCCCACCATATGCTGTACTTTCACCGTACGTTTGGCGCAGCATGGCCAAATTTGGCTCTTGCGCCAATAAATCCCAAACCAACCAACTCCGTAATTTTTGATACGATACAGTTTAGCCCAAGCATAATTTTAAGAAAATTAATCTTTAGAACTTTCTTTATTAAAGATTTTATTAAGAACTCGTTTATTAATTGGTCCTCTAAAGACATTCGTTGTGGGTCACGAGCTTGAAATTTTCGCTGTTAATTACATGAGAGCTAGAAGTCGTTTACTGTGATTTAAGTGCCTTTAGTCCGATCTGTTATTAATTGAAGGGAAAAATTATTATTTCTTCAAAGATGTAGTCCAGATAAAAGAAATGTAAGTCCATGTATAATTCTGCTTCAAAAAATACTTTTCTTTGATGAATGGCGAGTTTATATTTGGGAATATGTGCTGACCATATTTCATTCCATTTTTAAGGTCCAGAAACTCTTCTTGAGCATTTTAAGCAGAAAGCCGCAGTTTAAAGGAAACCATATATGTTTCAATCATACAAAATCTTATAAAAAATGCACAGCATGCAATACTTCGGGGATTGCTTTCGCGTTATCCATACACATGGCCCACATTTGCTGAAACGAGAATCCGTATACATAACACATACGCAGCGGCTATCTTTTCCTCCTTGAATCTCAACAAACATTCTACAAAAATATGTTTAGAGTTTACCCCGGCCGATCAGATAACGCCCCGAAGGCGACGTGGAGGAAAACAGACCACCCCTTTCGCGAAGAAAGATACCGCCTGTACAGAAACGGGGCTTCGCTCCATAAAATATGGATCCAGGCATCCGAAATATGCTCCCGGAATGTCGTTAAAAGTCTATTTTAAGATCCGGAATCTGGCCCCGGGGACAGTCCCGACCATTCGTCTTCTCCCGGACTACCTCAAAGTCCGGGAATCTTCCCCTTTTCCCATCCACCCCTGTCCTATCTCTTCTTGGACGTCTAGGGGCAGGGGGGACTTACACCAGATATGGAGGAGGGAGGGAGACAAGAGAAAAATTCTTCCCGCGTATTGCAATAGATATCCTAACGGGGAAAAAAAGAAAACCAGGATCCAAATATTACACAAGCGCATGCACATGTTCTCTTTCATCACAGAGAATGCTTCGCCCCCTTTTTTTGTTCATTTTCGGTTTCTTTGTGAAAGGAAGAAGTCAAATTGTGAGTGAATCTTTTCTGATGAAAGTCATTTCGGGTTTCGGGAAGTAAGTGTGAAAAGAGAAGATTTTTAAAGTGCTCAGACGTAGAAGGTTGGAAGAAAGAAAGAAGACAGTCAGTCGCTTGATCTTTATGTCTAGGTTGGTTGTCTTAATTGACTTGCCCCGTGAGTCTCAGACAAAGTCTAGACACCTTATCTTTTAACTATCTCAAAGGACCACGTTGATACGGGGACTGGTAATGGAATATATAAATATTCCATGAATAAAAAGTAAAGATAGCAGGTGAAATTTAACGTTGATATAAAGGCACTTTTAGCGACTTTGACGTAAGACAGGAAAAAATCTTGTGAGAAAGGAAGGCTTTATCAGCAACGGGCATAACAAAGAGTGATTTTTTTTCCACTCTCCGCATATATAGAGTCATCATATCTTTGTTAGGAGTTGATGGAAAGCTAGGTTAAAATATTTTTGAAATTATTTTTTGATTAAAGAAAGCTTAAAGATGATATGGAATGTTTTTTTTTATTTCGCATTCAGGAAACAGAGGAGAAAGATTCATTACTTTCTCTAATCAAATTTCCTTGATGATTAACTCATCTGATGCGGATTAGATTTAATAGAGTTTTTCATTTATGTATGTTTGTTGAAAAATTGAAACTAACGACTTTTTGGGTGCAGGGCTATTAGCATAAAACTAAATTAGGCGGATTGTATTGAATTATTGATAAGTAATTACGAATGCTATTTTATATGAATTTGTATTGGTATCTTACTATGTAATAATTAATACGCCAGTTCTTAATCTATGAATAAAAGCCTGTTGGGAAACTTCGGCTAACATTTGTCGATAAAAGAAAACCGCATGGCTGTATTGTTCACCCATGATGTATTCATAAAATAATGGTAAATATTTAAAAAAATGAGTTTCATTTGAACCACTTCTTTCTGGTATATGAAGGAAAATTGAATATTCTAAAGTATTGTCTGAATTTTGCGAAGAAATTTGAGTGCAACAAGAGAATCTATCTTTATACCCACCAACTGTTGAATGCACGTCGTTCATTATTAAAGCTGCGCATTAAATAGAAATAAATTTTGGTATACTGTATAATTGGATACAAAGTATGATAAATAAATTGATTGTGGAATAAATGAAAATTTTTATGTTTTGCTTTCTCCTGGTTACTTAATTGCTCAATTTTATTTTTGTTGAGTGACATGCATTTTTTAATTTTCAACATAAAGTTTAAGTTTTTTTTTTGTAATTAATTTCGAAAAATTAAGAAAATCATTTTTTATATCTTTTATCTACACTATTAAGATTCGACGTGTATGTATTAATGTGAAGCTAAAACAATTATTAGCCGCTGAACGGATAAGCGCGCCGAAATTACTAAAAAAGTTGAGGAATAATCCTAGTAATTCATTTTGACTATGTAATTTCCGAAATTACAATTAGTTAAAAAGATATTAATTAGAAACGCCAAATTGAATGAACGCTTTCAATAATATATTTTTATTTTAGCAAACGTAGTTTTCATCTACACTATTGTTACAAAGCTATAAATTTGTTTCCCTGAGATGCTAATATTGGCGACAAACTTGGCGACTTGGCGATAAATTTGGCGACCTTGGCGACAAATTTGGCGACCATTTTGGCGACTTGGCGACAAAGTTGGCGACTTTGGCGACAAGTGGAATTCTCTAGAAGGACCTCGAACTTTCAACATATTTCTACTGATTTCGTGTACTTTCTAGAGATTATGTCACTTCCTGTGTAATGAAGTCACTTCCTGTTGAAAAGTATAAAAGGCAAGCTCTCAAGCCAAGAACAGTACAGTTGGATTTTGATCAGCAAGCAAGCTGGTGAGCTAATAAGAAACCTTTGAGCGCTGTATTGAGATTTAATGATAATCTCTGTTGTGAATTCTTACAAGTGCTGTGTAATATTTGTGCTACGTTTCTTTTCCTAGAATATTTGTAAAATAAAGAGCTTTATTTTTGTAATCCTGCTTATTGGACTGCATTCACGTACACTCACAAGACGAATTTGTCACACTATTAAAATTCGACGTGTATGTATGTGAAGCTAAAACGATTATTAACCGCTGAACGGATAAGCGCGCCGAAATTACCAAAAGACGGGGAATAATCTAAGGAAACCATTTTGACTATTTAAATTCCGAAATTGCGATTAGTTAAAAAGATATTAATTAAAACCGCCAAAATAAATTAATTCGACGCGTTTTCGCGAACGGAGTGTTTGAACCGCTCTTTCTCCTTATTTATTTATGATTGATTGACATCCTCACTTTAAAGTGAGACATGTGTTACGTGACCTCACTTCTTCTTTCCGCCAGTGAAGAATGACGCATTATTCGAGATAGCCCGTGCAACATCGGGTCACGCAGCTAGTTTGACACATTTTTTGAGTGATTCCCAATTTCTTCATTTATAGCTATTTATATAACAAATGTGTTTATCTTGCATAGAGACATACAATTTCATACCGGCAGAATGCTTTTGATTAAAATCAATTATCTACTTTTCCAGATGCTTGTGGCGGTGTCCTGAAAGGCGAGAGAGGAGTCATTACTAGTCCGTCTTTTCCCGATCTCTACCCTTCAAACAAACAGTGCATCTGGGAGATCGTGGCTCCACCTCATTATCGTATCACCCTCAACTTCACACATTTTGATCTCGAAGGCACAAATGTAAGAAAATAAATATCTTAACCATTTCTATCAAGATACAATTTAGATATTATTTAAATAACTGAGCGTGAAATCTAAAAGAAAGATGAATGAAGACCATATTTTACGCAAACATATTTTTTGCCTCTAGGATTTCAAAAGCATTTCGCCTAGTATTGCTATTTCCTTACAATTAATTTGTTTCGAGTTTTGTTAACCCATTACTTGCCATTGTCCTTTTTTGGGACGCTTGTTTTCTTTTTATTTTCACCTAAATATTGCAATTTTTAGCTTTGATTGTTGCGTGTGAATGCTGCGCCGACTGCTATAAAAGGTATAAATCCCATAAAAATCATTTTTCTAATTAAAAAGATAATTACTTCTAATTAAAAGTGAATTAATCAATTAAATTAAATTCAGAAGTAGAATTCTTTCATATTTCATTCTCGTTATCATATCAATGTAATTTTTTTTGAAAAAGGGAAACAATAGAGTTTTTCTATTCGTATATATGAGTTACAAAAAGTGTCCAAAATGCTGTTATTTAATTGTTATTCTATTATTCTTATGCATTTTAAGAGAAGATAGCAGTGATATAAATTATTAAGATAAATAATATTTGATCTAAATCTAGAACTTCAAATAGAAACCAAAAGAGTTGGCTTATTGCCTCATGGTTCGTGCTCATAAAATACCGACAGGCTTCGGGAAAGGACATGATCCTATAAAGTATCGCGATTTTTCTACCCCATTTTGCAATTTCATACCTTCGAATTTATTATAGCGTTTGCTAATTGCGATAAATACCAAGAATACAATAAAACTCCGATTAACCGAAACCCGGGTTATCCGAAATGCCTCTGAATATGCATTGCCAAAAAATGTACACTGTACTGCACGGGAATAATCTCGACCCCGAGAGCAAGCTTATGGCTAGCGGAGAAGCGAAAGCTCGATCTAATAATGTGATTTTAACCTTAACAAACAACGTAAGTGTAGCCTACAAAGAGAATTTTGAATTCGTTTCACACTCAAAACATTTCAGAATTACATATTGTAATTAGATACAGAATACACTCTGTCCTAAAAGTTTATAGAATCTTGTATTTTGCCTATATTTTTTGTTGTATATGAAGTATTTCGATGCAACTTATTGTATAGATATGCTATGCCTATTAAATTGAAAAAACACCATTATACTCCGTACATTTAATGCCAATTTTTAAATCGTAGAATAAACAGAAATAACCTGTCCAAAAAGTTTATAGAATCTTGTATTTTGCTTATATTTTTTGTTGTATATTATGTATTTCGATGCAACTTACTGTATAGATATGTTATCTCTATTGTATTGAAAAACAGTAGTTCGACCCCGTATATTTAATACCAATTTTTAGATCGTAGAATATACAGAAATAACCTGTCCCAAAGGTTTATAGACAAATGCAATTTCCTTCAAATATGGTATCGGTAATCATATCGTCGATTCGGAGCCTAATAAATACGTTGTAAGAAACGGAAAGCTGTCGTTTGTTCTGCGTTTCAAGATGCTAAAACTTCGCAGCTCTCTAATGAAGAAGTGAGTAAAATTCTACATTTGAAATTGCTCGGTAAGACTGTTAAGGAAATATCGAAACTTTTAAATCGTTCTAAAAGCATGATTTATCGTGTAGTAACTCGTAAGATGCCATATGAGCCAAAACCTTGTTCGGGAAGGTCACGTGTGACGGATATTCGCAGTGATAGACGGATACAAAGAATGGCAGCAAGTCAGAAAATGTCGGTTCGCGAAATTACTACAGCTTCCCGGTTGCAAATCTCCAAGAACACTGCTCATAGACGAATTATAGAATCTGGTTATATGATTCACACCAAAATGGCCCGCAGATTACCACTATCAACGCTTCATATTAGTAAGAGATTACAATGGGCTCGTAATCATATGTCAAATGGTGATAAATGTATGGCTGTCCTTTTCAGTGATGAAAAAAAAAATGGAACATCGATGGACCTGACGGGAATATAAAGTATTGGCATGGTTTACGAAAAGAGCCCAGGAGCTTCTTCAGTAGGCAAAGCGGTAGTGGATCTGTGATGGTGTGGGTGGCTTTCGGTTTCAACGGTCAAGTAGGTTTGGCCTTTTTAGATGGCCGACAGAATTCTCCTAAATACACAGAAACACTAGAAAATCATCTTATGCCATTTTCAGAAAATACGGGGGGACTACATTGGGAATATCAGCCTGATAATGCTCCCATCCATACCTCGAATGCTACGAAAAATGATTTAAACTCGAAAAATGTTACTGTTCTTGAGTGGCCACCGATGAGCCCTGATCTAAACCCAATTGAGAATGTGTGGGACATTATGTCTCGGAAGGTAGATGAGAATGGAGGGCACTTTTATTCAGTGAATGCCTTGAAGACAGCCATTGAAAATGCATGGTACAACTTGGAATCAGAGATATTACAAACCTTAACTGTGTCGATGGAAAAACGTGTATGTGATGTCATACTGAAAAATGGAAAGACTTTAAACTATTCAGAACATTGTATTGAGCACCTTTTGTTGAAATGTCATATATTCTATAAACTTTTGGGACACTTAATATTTCCATTTTGTTATATAATTGAAATACAAAGTATTATTTTTTTCTAAATATTTCGTTGAATGGAAGTCGCATATGGTTTGAATAAACATATTTGTAATTGGTGTTTGTGTATTCCTTCCCGTTTTGCTAAAACATATATTTTACTAGAGTCTATAAACTTTTGGGACAGAGTGTAGTAATAGTTGTTCATGGATTAACCAAAAAAAAATCGCTATCCGAAACGGCTTTCCCATCTTTAGTTCGGTTAACCGGGGTTGTCATGTATTTGCAGGGTTATTTATAGGGTTGCTGGCCCATTTCAAGACAGCCTTAGGAAAAAAGTTACTTGATTAGGAACTCGAATGTATCATTTTTGACTTACAATCACTAAAATTTGTAAGCTGTCTCATGATTTTTTAATTGCATAGCATCCATAACGTCACGTTTTCTTCTTTTCAAATCTTGAATCATTTTTTAAACGCAACTCTAATCACATTTTCTGTGGTTTCGCCGAGGTAGCAAGAATGTGAATACGACAGTGTCGACCTCCGGACCAGAGGATCTCCGGATGAAGAGTGGAAGAAACAGGGGACATACTGCGGCTCCAGGCTGCCACCTGTTCTCACATCAGAAGGAAGCGCTCTCCGAATAGAGTTTGTGTCCGACAACTCAGTGCAGAAGAGCGGATTTGCAGCGCTCTTTTTCACAGGTGTCCTTTCCTCATCCCTCTACGTGCTATTTGGATATTGTTTTTTTGCCCTATATTTGTTTACACCCTGCTATATGGTTGATTCTGCAACTTAATTTTAAAATTAAAAAAAAGAACGATAACATCCCCTAGAAAATTACATTTTAAGAAAAACAATTGAAAATTAAAATAGACGCATTAAATCTGGTGCGAGCAAAATCCAGTGGCATCCAAAAAGTCATTGACAAGAATTTTAACAAAAATGCAACATACCAACTTAACAAAACGACAAAATGACTGAGGCAAAATAAAAGTAGAATCCGGCTTGGGAACGTCATCAAGGGTCACCCCCAGCAAGGATTCAAAAATGGGATTTTTTTCTGTGTTCGAGTCACGAAAGGTTAAAATTTTGGACATTTGTCAGATCCCTCAAAGAAAAAATCGAATTTTTGAATATTTGCTGGAGGGTGACCCTTGATGACGTCCCCAAGCCGGATTCTGTGTTTATTTTGCTTCAGTCATTTTGTCGCTTTGTTGCATTTTGTTAAAAATTAATTTTAAAATGTCTTTCTTGCGTTATGTTATGATTGGACCACATAGCATGAAAAATTTGTTGAATAAAAACTTGATAAAACTAAATTCAGTTTCACTTATAAACTTCGGCTCCAGAGAGATATATGTTATTTTGAGAAAACGTATTTCGAACCAATAATTCTATTATTTAACGAGGATGCTATATGCGATAATAATTTTTCTCTAAACCCTCAGATCCCTCCAAACTGAAGATGCCTGAGCTTCAATAGTAGTTCAATTGACAAAGGCCATACATGCAAATCTAGTGTATAGCTTTGAATCGATTTCACGGTTCTTCAATTACATGCCAATACTCTTTCAGGCCACTTTTTTTCATCTAATATGATTAACTAGAGGATTTGTGCCCATCTGAGACGGGCTTTTAGCTTGCCAACAATATCTCAGATCTGATTGTCACAAATTTACAAACGACAGTTGTTGAAGAAAATGTGATGCAGATTGCCAGAGTGCTTAAGAAATAAAAAAAGCTTGGAAAACAGAACTGATGAATCAATTGACACTAACTTTCGTTTTTTGTTATTTCCGAGTAAAATTATGCTAAATCCACTAACAGAAAAAAAAATGCATTACCAAATATAGAATAAAAAAATGCTGAATTGATGAATGCAAATCTTTAAGTAAAAGAAGCCTTTCAGTGTAAGAACGGTTAAGGAAAAATATTAAATACAACAAAAAATTCAATTTTTCCAAAATTAAGTACGAAAGAAAGTAAACTACATAATTTCTATTTAATATCAATGGAGTTGCATGTCCGTCGATGAATCAACATAAAAGAGAATAGAGTGTTTCCTCAGAGAAAAAAAAGCAAACAAAAATGCTGACAGATTATATTAATAAAAGAATCAAAACAGTATCTCCATGCGTATGCTAATTTGTAAACGTAGACAGAAAGTCGGGATTTTCCCCTTTTTGGTACGCAGCCAAACCAAACACGCGACCGCGTTACTTCCGTTTCTGGCTTTTTATGTATATTAATTAGCACTTTATAGACTATCGCAAAATTAACATCTTTTTGCGGATCACAATTATATGCCTTTTTGTGATTAATATAGTAGCTTTTTTACATCTGGTCACTAATGAATGAAATGCAATTTTGAGTTTTGAATTCCCTGTGTCATTATTTATCATATAAAATTCAGCAAGGAAGGATAACCAAATTATATTAAATATGCCTTATGCATAAAATAACTTGCTGTCATTTGAAAGCATTTCTTTTTAAATACTTATGTAATTTTATTAAGGCTAAATCATATATCCTTACCCTAGTAGCACAAAGATATTGCACAATATTCAATATTCGCAATACTGTATAATATTGTGCAATATCATATAATATTATATAATATCGAACAACATTCACAATATTCTATAATATTTTACAGTATCATATGATAGCGAACAATATTGCATAATATTAGCGAACAATATTGTATAGTAATGTCCACCTACAGTGAAGCGGCCATGCATGAGCATCTGAGACTGATCACAGCGAACCTAGCGACGAATCTTGGAAATTGGAATTTTAAGGATTTGATTTTTTAATTGAAATTGATTTTTAATTATTAATTAATTAATCTCAAAAGCTATGACAGACAGCGTAAAACAATCACACGAAAAGTGTCGAATATCACCGATTTAGTATAAAATGAACCTCATGGTACACCGATTGGTATTTTTAGAACACTTTACTGTAATTACTGATATCAAATAAAAATCGAATGTTCAAGAAATATTATTTGATATTTTTTCTTCAACGATATTGTGTTGTTTTACAAATTTCTTACCAAATTGTTAGCTTTATTGATTAATTTTTTTTTCGTCTTTAAAAAATCTGTTCTATCGAACTTCTCTCGTTTCGTGACGCAGTTATGATGATGAACAGTTACAGTGAGAAGTGTATTTCCTTGCTTCTAATTAAGAAATCGGAGAGTTGTTAATGCTGTATTCTTCTGCAACTGATTTGTTTTCGCTACCTGTAATAGTTGTTGAGATATAGCCTTTTACTTTCAAGATTCGTTACTAGGAGTGCAGTGATTAGGCAGAGATGGCGGTGCGTGGTCCCTTTATTATAGGTAAGCATTACTTCCACAACTCGTTCTCTCGTTCGAGAGTAATTTCATTGAATAATTTCTTTGTTCATATTTCCTTTCACACACCCTACATTTGCTAAATCTATAAATATTTCTAAATCCTGTACTTTACCTTTTATTTCTTCATAAAACATACAGAGTGGTCATAAATGATTGAACCCATTTCAAAAATTAATAAAATCCCCTATAATGTAGCATCTTCGTTTTTTTTAAATGAGAGAGTAGCTCAAAAAGTTTTTCATGCCGTCACGGCGCTTTAAATATTCTGCAGCGGAAGATTCCCAAAGCAAGTGTCAAAATTGCTACAGTGCAGCAGAAGGCACGTCTCTGGTTCCACGAAAGCAAATCAATTGTAATAGTGCAAAGATGTTTTCACCTAGAGTATCGAAATCGTCAGTCTTCAAGTAAGAACTCTGTCAAGGGTTCGTATGAGCAATTTAAAGGAAAACGAAATGTGCATCATAGGAAAGGTGCTGGACGAACATCGGTCTCAGACGAAGTTGTTGAACGAGTGGGGAAGACTCCCATTCCCAAAGCTTAATGGAGTTATGGAGTTCTTACTTAGAGACCGACAATTTCGATGCTCTAACCGAAAACGCCTTTGAACAGTTACAATTGATTTGCTTTCGTCGGGCCAGACGTGTATTCTGATAGCCATTTTGACACTTCCGTTGGGAATCTCCCGCTGCAACAGATTTAGTGCGCCGTACTGGCGCGTCACCTATCTGAAAAACCTTTTTTAGCTACTCTCTCATATAAAAAAATGGCGGGAAGCTGTCTTTTCAAACAGCAGCTGATGTTAAAGGCGTAGGACTACTTTGCTCGCGTGACTCTTTTGTTTCTCGAAGTTTCTCGTTAGTGTTTAAGCCTAAGTAAGTTTTTATTGTAACTTCTGACCTTACCCTTTATCTCTGAAATACGACATTAGTTATGTTTTCAACATATGTAGTTACCGAGATATAGAGGATCGCGTCACCAATTCATGCGTATTTTTGCCCAATTTTACGACTCGGTAGTCGCTGAACTACAATTCCAATTTTCAATTTTTTTTGTAACTGTTGTTATCCTTTATTGCTAAAATAAAACATTAGTCATGTTTTTAACATATGTAGTTACCGAGATATAGAGGATCTCCCATACCAAGTTTTGTGGCGTTTTGGCGCGTGAATAAATTTCCTACCTGAGACCCCAATGGGAGGAACGTAATCCTACATTAAAAACGAAGTTTCTACACCATAAGGTTTTCCATAAGGTAATTATTTTTATAAGGTAATTATTCTTTGAAATGCGTCCAATAATTTATGGCCACCCTGTATATCTTCCTTTATCCGTATTGTTTCTGATATTATTCACTACATCAGAATTATAAGGAATCTGTTAAAAACTTAATCGGGTGAATTATGCTTGAATAGCAATTACGTTTTGCCTATACATTTCTCTTAAATTTGTACAGATCAAGACGAATGTGCCTCCAATAACGGAGGATGCCAGCAGATATGCAAAAACACAGTGGGCAGTTATCAGTGCTCCTGCCACAACGGATTTGTTCTTCATCCAAATGGGCACGACTGCAAAGAAGGTGACAGAAATTTGCTTCCGATTCTTTCATAACTGATAAAATGTTAAATGTGTTACTTCAAATTGTTTGTGTTTGATTGTATTTTGGATATTTGTGTATTTCTTGATATTAATTTCTTTTTATTTATTGCAATGGTTTTAAGGGGTCACATTACCCAAAAAGTGGCCAAAATAACAATTTTCATCTTATTGGCTTAGTTCCTTGCTCTTATCGTTCTACTTATTGAATCAAAATTTCAAATTTGTACCTTTAGTATTTCAGAAATTATTTAGATTTTTATTTACAATGAATAAGGAAAAACATGCGCAAATGACAATTTTAGATGGCTTTTTCAAAATGTCGGACTTTTCTGCACTTTCATGTTTTCAAAATGCTAAGGCGTTTTTCCTTTTTAAAAAGGAGCTTTCAAATTTTTTGTACATATTTATCAATATATATATGATAAAATAGTGCATGCAATAAGCATTCAGTTGCTTAGTGTTTTTTATATGCAAGTTATAAAATGAGTTCCTGCTAAATTTCCTCATTTTTCGCCATACATTTCATTCAGTTAAATATCTGTATTTCAGTGAATATTAGATACACCTTAAAATGGATGCACAATTTTGTAATATATTTCAGTGAATCTACAAATAAAATTTGAAGCAAAAATATTCTTATTTGAAAAAGTAGTAGGGATTTTAAAAAAATTGAATATTTCTTAAAATAATTTAAATTTCAACTAAACAAGCAGATCAAAATGGATTTTTTTTCTCCTCAGGATGACTTTATATGAATGTTAAGTCTCAACACTATAAAAAGTTTTTCAATAACACTTCAAATAAAAAAAAAATTGAGAAGTTAATGTATCCCCCCTTAACTTCATATTTAATTTCATGCTTTCATTTAAGTATGTTTGATCTTTACTGGCAATAACTTCCATGTTCAGTTTGTATTATTATAAGTGTCAACGGTTTTATGTCGATTCTCTATTCCTTCGACGCACGGAGTTGCAGGCTAGTGTTTCATTGTGTTTAATATATTTTAGTTGCTGAAATAAAGTTGTGTTTTTGATTGAAGCTCATCTTTTAGTCGGAGCCGACTAGCTTGTTTATAACTCTGCATTTTTTAGAACTCCTTGATGGAAACAAGCTGTATACTCGTAACTTAAACTTTAAATATTATATGCGTTTGACAAATAAAATACTGTTTTAATTTCATGTAATGGTGAAGTCACAAGAAACTTTTTTTTGTACTGAAAGTTGTAGATCTGTAAGCTAATAGAGCTTTTTTTTAAAAAAAAATAATAAGTCCATTTACTGAGAAAAATGTAGAAAAAAGCGCATTTTTTATTTTAAGTGAGAAAGAAGAAAAATGTTGAAAGGGAAGATGTAGGAAAATTGAATCAAAAGAGTGAAAAGTATTTAAAAATGTTTGCAATTCTATTGATACAGTAAGTAGAGCCTGTTTCTGGAATTCCACGATAAAATTTTTCTACTGTACTTTAAAAATTGTATTAATTACCTGCATGTGCTATAAATGAATCTGAATCAATTCTAATCGTATGAGGAGTAATATGCTTTGGAAAATGAATTACAAACTAAAATTTCTAGTCGTCATAGAAACGGATAATTTAGCTAAATTTATACAAGTGAGGATTTGCTCAATTCTGCAATTTAATCCTGGTTACATTATAAACAACAAATATTAATTATTTTATTGTACCAATGAATCTCAAGTCTTATTATATTTGTATAGACCTGTAACAAAGTCAGAATAAAAAGTAAATGTGTGGTAATTGATGTTTCATGTGATATTTCTTCTTCCAGGATCTTGTGTTCATCAAGTTTCATCCACAGACGGGGTTGTATCCAGCCCTAATTTTCCTGATCATTATCCAAGCAGAAAAGAGTGTACATGGAAGTTTGAGACTACTCCAGGCCACAGAATAAAACTTGTAATTCTTCCAAATTTTTTTCATTGACTTTCTAACTGTCCAACTGTTTTCCTAAATATTCATTATTTTCATTCTTCATTTCATTCATTTTTTGATTGTAAAGATGATCTCAAAATATAAACAGAGCTAGAAACTTATGCTCCTTAGTGGTGAGCAATTTGGTAATTTTTAAATAGAGAGGAAAGAACTGTGCTAAACATTTAACCCCTTGACAGTTTTATTTTCTTAGCTGTCTAATAAAATGACCCCTTCTGTTTCGAAAAGAAGCTGTCGTTTTTATTAATCTAGGAATGCATAGCATACTTGAAATATTTCTGGATTTGGATTCTATGTAATGTTTGTCAAATTATTAAGCTAATTAATGATTAAATTTTAGTTTAAAAGCCTAAAATTGCGATAATTCGATGCACATACAACATACGGGCATGACGGTTAAGGATTTAAAACAAAATATTAGATTATGTTATTTTCTGAGCCAGATTATCAAATAGGAAAAGTAGGCAACTGCCTAGGGGACCCACAACTTTAAGGGGCCCAAGGTCTCGAGATTTATTTGTGGTATCTTCAGGGTAATTTAATTTTGTGTTCTCATTTGATTTACAATGCCTGTGTACTGGAATTTATTCAAACTAAAATCAAGTATCTTTTAAATTTCAGAATATTATTCTTAGGATTTCTTTCGTGTTTTCAAATTCTTTCTTTACGGCCCAATTTTCTTTTCTTTTTCGCTGTCGGCTGATATACTCACATGTCAACAGCCCTGGCGAATTTTATATTATAGTATTTAGATTGTATTACAAAAAGTTTTGCGATGTTTTTACCATTTTATTTAAAATTACTTTTAAATATAATTTTTTTTAACCCATAAGATAATGCTGAAAGCAACTTTCCTGACGGTCACCCTCAATTAAATGTTTTATTATTTAAGTATTTCATAATATTTGCTACTTAAAATCAACTTATATAGAGATTAAATTAAAATTAATAAAACAATTATGGTTTTGGAACTTGGGGAGGGGAAAGGGTCACCGAGTCTTGCATTGCCCAAGGGCCCCTATATCGCTTAACCTGGCACTGAGTATTTTTACTCATGAATTTATCGATTTACTTAAAAATCAAATAATTTATGAACTTTTTGTAATACGTACAAATTAAATTTAACTCATGTTTCCCAAAATTGTAGAAATCTTTTAGTTTGTTAAGTTTCTACAATATGAACAAGATTTTGAGTATCCACCGGTCATGAGAATCATGACAAGCTCCAAATTTCGATCCCGATCCCCGTAAGTCACAAAATAGTCATAATAATTTTTCTAGCCGTGAAAAATTTTTTAAATTCATTGCAAACTGGAAATGTTTTCCCTTTCTGTACAAAATGGTTATCTTGTAAATATAAATTTGAAGGCAAACATGAAGAATTATTTTAGTTCCAGGGTTCATCCTATATCTGACAGAAAAATCGTATAATGAATGAGTGGAGCAACAAAGATTAATGCGGCCCTGAGCATAGTAATTTTTTGCTCCCTAGTTGTATCAAAAACATGAAATTGTGTGTCTTCACGACGACCCCTTAAGACTAGAGCCCATGATAACGATACCCTATTCTCTTATCCAATTCTGTGCTAAATGCTGGTATTTTTATAAAATTCCTCTTTTTCAATGTAAATTTATTTGTAAATACCAAGTTTCATCATCGTTCAAATTAAAGAGTAGATAGATTACCTTGCATAAATTTCAATTTCTTCTTCATAAAGATATTTTCTCAAGATAATAGAAATAGGAGCATTTGGATTTTTCAACTTTATTTTGTAGAAAAAACATTGAAGAGTTTTCAGACATTTAAGATTCAATCCTTTGCATTTTCGAAAAACACAAACTTATTGATGCTAATAAGCTTAATACATGTTGACTTGTAAATTATATTTTAATGAATTGAATAAAATCTTAATCATTTCAAAATTGCATAGATAATTTTGAAACTAGAAGCCAGATCCAAAAGATCTGAAAAAAGAAAACTAATTTTTCTTTTGTAAGTTCATAGGCAATCTGATATATCGTTGTTTATGAAACATTTCCCAGTTAAATTTATTTGTATTTCTCATATATTAATTACATTATGAATCATTGTGCCAGTTAACTGGCAATAAGAACTTAGATAATAAAGTTCTACATATTAGACGTGATGTAAAATATTAAACATTCAAATATCAGAATAGCCTTTTCAGATTAAGAACCATCATTAGTATTTTATAAATGCATTTTAAAAACACAGTTCTAAAAAAAAAACAGTTTATTAATGGATAACCCAAGAATACGTAAATATTTCTTCGACATTTTTCTATTTAGGTCTTCGACTCCTTCGAACTGGAGCCGCACCAGGAATGTGCATATGATCACGTAGCGCTATACGACGGAGAATCTGCAGACGCTCCTTTGCTAGGACGTTTCTGTGGCAGCAAAGTACCCCATCCCATCATCTCCACAGCTCAAACCATGCTCATGGCCTTCCGATCAGATCCCTCCGTACAGAGGAATGGATTCAGGGCCACACATTCCACAGGTAAGAATCTTGTCCTAAGGCTGTCCTGTTTTATTTTAAGACAAAGCAGATGCTGGAAAATCGGTTCATCATAATGGCGATGGCATATGGTTTTCCATGGATAGTCGTAGAACGCTAAATGCTGTGCCAAATAAATTGTTAAGCGGTAAAGAGTCGTCTTGCCAAAAAAATTATGAATACCAATTAGTATATAAAACAGTTTTTAACATTGTATAATATTGTTACGAAAATCGTCCGATAGGTGAAAGCAGTCCAACAAGCAGAATAATGGAGAACGACGCTTTATTTAACATATGTTCCAGAAAACTCGAAGCGCAAGTAACAAGTAAAACAGCATTTGTACAAATTAGCAACACAACTAGATATCAAATCAGTAATAATAACAGCAATATCACTAACAATAGCGTTTAGCGTCCAACAGCTGACCAATTCGTATTGCTAACAAAACTCCAAAGACATTCTAAAGACGTTCAAACACACCCTCGTCTTAGAATCTCTGGGTATTTGCACCCTTTTCCGACAGGACGTGACGTCCCATAGAAACATCTAGATAAATCTCAATATTTCCTTTCCTAATAAAGATAGGACGATAATTCTTGCATTTTCGAGGTTCTTCACTTTGTCGCCAAAATGGTTCCCAAGGTCGGGGGCATTGACTAGGCTTTCTCCAGCACCCAGTAAGAACCCTTGTAAATGTTTATTTTCAACCATAAAACTAACATTGTTGGGAAGCGACATTACATGTTGGTAACAATATTAAAATCACGTTTTATTAGAACAGATAGATTATACTATATCCTTCCATCTTTTTCACATTTTCTTAACATCTTTTCCTAGATGTATGAGCTTGTATAAGCATAAATGACTCAACTGTAAGAGCATACAACACAAATCCAGAACATATTTTGTCCCTTCGTGAAAACGTTATTGAGAACTGAGAATCAACCAAGTCCAGTAATATATTTTTCGCTTAAATGTCCAAAGTATTGTCTGAGTGCTTCTTGCATATTTAATTCCAGATACTTTCCTACTGCATACCAAATGTAGCTTCTCCTGTCCACAAACAGCATTGAATTCACCTTTAAAACAATAGCAACAATGAACACAAATAAGCAAGAGCTAGAGGTTCACGAAAAGAATATTTCTCTATTTTGATCATTTTTTTTCTTCTCTTCGAGATCCAGCAGTTGAAACAACTGAAAGGAAATTAATTCTCGGAGCTTGTTAAATGAAAAATTAATGAAATATTAATTTAGCCCATCAGAAAAGAAACCAAATTTTAACAAACCCGACCAAAACATATCAACGTCTCTTAAGGCAATTTGTAGTTATCATAATGATTTCAATGAATCACATGTTATTAAGTGAGTGTACTGGTACAGACTCGAAAACTAAGACTAATAATTGTCTTCCATAAAACGCTTATTATCAATTTATTTAATTTATAATTGTACAATTACATCTATTATCTGTCTCATTTCCTCGAGTCTGCAAGTAACTAACGATTCAACTAACTTTTTTTTCATTCATTCCTTTTCTTTAAATTCAAATTAGAAAACACGAACAAAAATTTCTGTACTAAAATTAAGTACAAACCTTTTATTGAATAATCACTATTAGACTGTGGAGAAACTGCGGATGCACTTTGTAGTAAATATTTAATAATTAAAAGATAACAAATTAAATGTAGTTCTCAGACTATATGTGGAACTCTCAGAACAAAATCATTTAAAAGTAAATTCACTGATTAACTCAGAATCATAACATTTGAACAATATTAATTGCAACAAACCAGCACAATGCATTTGGGATGAAGAGTAGGGTGAACAGTAGCTGATTAAAGTACAAGACTATTCAGTATAAAAGGAAATGAGCAATGAGCTCTCTAACTAATAAGAAAGATCGAGCTTTTTCATGCACTAGGAGGGTGAGAAACACTCCAGGTGTCTGTCCTTCGACTTCTTATAAAGAATACTTCAGCAGCAGTGATGTAACAAGTTTATGTGGCGCCCGGGGCATGTTATCATTCGCTCCCTCTCCAGACGTCATCAGTGGTTTAATAATGGAAAATGTCTCTAGGAGCATAGCATTTCTCTGCTCCATAATCATATTTGACTTCAAAAATTTCATTAACGCATAAATGTTTTGACTTCATGGTTCCCAATAAGACTGGCCCCCGGGCATGTATATATACTCCCAGGGCGTCTTGACAAAATTGAGTGCCCTGGGCTAGAGTATTTTGGCGTCCCATCGGAACCTTTTCTAGGAATCTGAGCGCCTATGGCTCAAAGAAAATACCTAGTTAATAAAATAATTCTGGAGCGTATAAAGTTAGATATATTTATTGACATATTTATTATAAAACATATTATAACTTGCAAAATTATAAAATATATAAAATTATATAACATATCGTCGCTTAACAAGCAACACCACCTATCTCAATTTTTTCAAATTTCAAAGAGGAAGATTCAAATGAATTTTTCGCAAGTAATAACGAATATATCTGAATTTTTTAACCTCTGCTATAAACATGAGACCGCATGTTTTAACCAGACGCGAAAAAGAAATTTAGAAATATTGATTATTAGTTGCGAAAAATTCATTTGAATCTTCCTCTTTGAAATTTGAAAAAATTGAGATAGGTGGTGTTGCTTGTTAAGTGACGACATTTAAAATTATATAACATATTCAAAACTATAACTAAATAATTTTTTGATTCAAAATTAAAATAAAATCAGTCGAGTAAGTTTCTAGGCACTTTCGGATCAACGGCACCCCTGGGCTGTATCCCAATTAGATCATTGGATTAGACAGCCCTGTATACTCCTCTTGGCAACCCCTTGCTTCTATTTCTTGGAAATAATAAAATGGTTATCGAGTCCGTATCGCCCCCTGGTTCAGGATGTAGGCGTACCAAGTTAAATAATTATTAAAATATTAATAAGGCTAGGCCTATAATGGTTTCGCCCTGTTTTTCATTTGCAGTTTGCGGAGGTCGGTTGAGTGCCACCCAGAAACCGTCTCTGCTGTACTCGCACGCCAAGTATGGTGACCAGAACTACGGGAGCCGGGCGGACTGCAACTGGATCGTGACCGCCCCCAACTCCGGGAAGGTCCGCATCCACTTCCAGAGCTTTGACCTGGAGCCGGAGCAAGACTGCGCCTACGATTACGTGCAAGTTTTCGACGGGTTCGAAACCAGTCCAAGCCTGGGAAAGTTTTGTGGCAATAAGGTAACCGTTTGCAAGAGTTTTTTACTCTCTCTGTCTCTCTTATTTCTTTTATCTCGTCAAAATGTTTTTTGAAATTTTATTACACTTTCGAAAAGGTATCAAATCCTCCATTCAGTACTCGAAGTAACCATTCTTAATTTGAGGCAGGATATTCATACGACATAAGTTAGAAAATGAATATGTATCCTCTTTTAAACAGTGTTGCAACATATATCAGTTTCGCACTGCTAAGCGAAATAATACAATTATTTAAGAAAGAACCATAATTTTTTTTTGAATTTTTTAAAAAACTTACTGAATTATACGCATAGTTTATTTACACACTTTCCAGGATACAGGGTTTCAATAAATTACTGACGGGATTTCCTTACTTTATAACTTGTGATTAACCTTCCAGCTGGCGCGCTTACGCAAATTTTACGACATATAGTGCATCGTATTACATATACATATCGTGTTGTTTTACAAAAATAAATGCCACTTTTATTTATGTTATCTGTATTTATTAGCCTAATAGTAAACAAAGATTTTATAAATAAAATTACACTGAAATATATAAAATAACGATATAAATATGTAATATGATGCACACTTTAAGTATCTCTTGCAAACGCGCGCCAGCTGGAAGGTTAAAGAACATGACGATAGTATTATTACACATTCAGTAACTCTCTGACTGCATATCCCGGGATTTCCTTGTGTTAGAAGTTCGTCTGTTTTCTGCTGCATCCTGATATTTTCGCAAGCTAATGGGTTTACTTAGTACTTTTAAAACGTTGAATCATATTACTAATATAATAGCCCAGATCCTCCGGTAACGTTCTGACGTCACTAACAATAAAACTCGCGCCATAGCACTGCGAGACGTTAAACAGCATTATTTCATTGTTAGAGAACCTAAATTTCAGTAATTTTAAATTTAAAAGAGTAGTTGTCGTTCTAATTTCAAATTTACTAGCTCTAAAATAGTGAAATAAAATTTGCTATCGATTGATATAAAATTTATCTCGCTATGATCAACCCGAGAAATTTTAAATTATATTAATCATATATTTTAAATTAATTTCTGTTTTTTGATAGAAAGTAGTAAATTACGTCAGTGGTATATCATGCGAGTGATATAGTTTGGACGCCAAATTGTATCTGAATGCAATCGTGGCGATGTTGTTTTCTTGCCAAGAATTAAATTAGCCACCAGTGACGTGAATCTACCATTCGTTCTCAGCCGCTGCCAGTTCCCGTTAATTCCAGCTTACACGATGACTATCAACAAATCGCAGGGGAACACTTTCGATCATGTTGGAATTTACCTCGATGAGCCTGTCTTTTCACATCGACAGCTCTATGTTGCACTTTCAAGGTCTAGGATTCCCAATCAAGTTAAAATTTGCACAAAGGCATCTGAAGTACAAGGAAAATCATTAAACAATGAAAAATACATCAGACGGAATGTTGTTTACCAAGAGGTTTTTTGAATAAAGAAATATTTAAATAATATATAAATAAAAAATATTTCCTGTCATAAAACATATGTTTATTTTATTTGTTTTCAATCAATGTTAAACATTTCTTTCGCATATATATCTATTTAAACACATCAAGTTTGAAGGGAAATCTCTCAAATGAAGAGGTAATTTGCACCCGTCAAACCATGACGGGTGATTTTCTAGGTATACTAATAAAGTCCTGCATGTAAATAACATTTCGCTTGATTCAACGGTATTTGAACGTGTTTAAAACGCTGCATGTAAATAGTAATTGAAAAAAATTATGCAGTCGGAGGGTTAAGTAAAACGAAAAAAGTTCTTTTTATAAGATAAAGTAATTTCCACGTGGCGGCTTGTTACATGCCACAAAAGACTGCTACAACTTCTGTATTAAAAGATTTTGATAGATGCCACCTCTTAGAAGTTTTGCTGATCTTATTTCGCCCAAGACACTCAAATACTTACCTACTCATGTATAAAGATTGCACGCATTTTACTAACCTTAACCTACATACATCGAGACTGAACTCAATTTCGAGCCAAGTGTTGACGGGTTACATGCGGCGAAAGGGCCCCACGCGGAAATTAATTAACTTTATTTGTCTTATTAAAAAACTTTCTGAGTTGTACTTTATAAGAATAGTCGAAAATCGCCCGTCACGGTATGACGGGTGCAAATTGCCTCTTCATTCGAGAGATTTCCGGTCAAATTTGACGTGTTTAAGTAGATATATATGCGAGAGAAATATTTAACATTGATTGAAAAGAAATAAAATAAACATATGTTTTATGAATATATTTTTTTTATTTACATATTTCTTCATTCAAAAAACCTCTTGGTAAACAACATTCCCTGTGAAGTATTTTTCGTTTAACAATTTTTCTTGTACTTAAGATGTCTTTGTGTAAATTTTAACGTGATTGGGGTTCTAGACCTTGAAAGCGCAACATAGAGTTGTTCATGTGTAAAGACAGGCTCATCGAGGTAAATTCCAACATGATCGAAAGTTCGCCCCTGCGATTTGTTGATAGTCATCACGTAAGCTGGAATTAATGGGAACTGGAGGCGCTTGAGTACGAATGGTAGATTCACGTCACTGGGGCTAATTCAATTCTTGGCAAGAAAACAACATCGCCACGATTGCATTCAGATACAATTTTAGCACTTAAGAAATTTTCATGGAGACCAGTAATTGATAGGATTAATTGATTGCATCGTGGCGTCCAAACTATATCACGCGCATGATATACCACTGACGTGATTTACTACTTTCTATTAAAAGACGGAACTTAATTTGAAATATATGATTAATATAATTAAAAATTTCTTGGGAACTATTGATCATAGCGAGATAAATTTTCTATCAATCGATAGCAAATTTTATGCCACTATTTTAGAGCTATTAAATTTGAAATTAGAACGACAATTGCTTTTTAAAATTACTGAAATTTAGGTGCTCTAACAATGGAACAATGCTGTTTAACATCTCGCAGTGCCTATGGCGCGAATTTTATTGTTGCTGACGTCAGAGCGTTACCGGATCAGTGAGAGACAGATCTGGGCTATTATATTATTAATGTAATAATATACACTGGTGTAAGAAATTAAGAGAATTTGCAGACTTGGTCGATTATCTCTAGAACTACTTGACCGATTTTAATGAAATTTGATATGTACATGCATTGATACAATACAAAACAAATAACCATTCAACAATTGTAATGCACACGCATGATCGTGCGTAACACTCGTTGGAGTCTGAAATTATGAACAGCGGTTGCAGAATAAACAAAAAAAATGGGTTAATAGGGGGTATGGTCCCCTCTTACAGATATACAGGCCTTGCAGCGTGACTTCATACTTGAAATAAAGCAGTTTATCATTTCCTGTGGCAATTGGTCCCATTCGTTCAGCAACGCTGTTTTCATTTCCTGGATGGTACTCGGAGGGGGGGTCGCGAGTTGCAATTGTCCTCCCCAGACATGCTCTATAGGGTTGAGGTCTGGAGATCTGACTGGCCAATCTATCCGGCGAATATCCTCACTCTCTAGAAATTCGTCGACCAGAAGAGCTCTATGTGGCCACGCGTTATCGTCCATTAAAATGAACTCGGTACCAATTGCATCCCTGAAAAGGCGAACATAGTGCTCCAAGATTTCATCCCTATACCTCACACCAGTCACAGTGCCTCTTTCAAAGACATGGAGAGGTGTTCGGCCTTCCTTTCATGATGCCTGCCCAGACCATTAAACCCCCTCCGCCATAATGGTCGATTTCGCGGACATTGGAGGGTAGGTAGCGGGTCCCTGGTTCTCTCCATATGAACGTACGGCGAGAATCGGTGTTTAGGCTGAACCGGGACACATCAGTAAAGAGAACGGTCGCTCATTGATCCATACTCCAATCTCTATGTTCTCTGCACCATGCTAAACGGACTATCCTGTTCGTAGAAGTGAGCGGGGCGCGAACAGCAGGTCTTCTTGCAAACAACCCTGTCTCATGAAGTCTTTTGGAAACAGTCACTCTTGATACACGGGTTCTTGTGGCTGCATACAAGTCACGGGAGAGCTGAGAAGCTGTAGCATCCCTGTTACGCCTCGCTATAATGGACAAATAACGATCTTCTGTGGCCGTGGTGGCTCTTGGACGACCTTGCCCAAGCTTTCTCTCGATGGATCCGGTATCCTGGAACTGTTTCCATAAGTTACACACGACGCTGGGTGTTAAATTGAACTCTACAAATCTGGACTTGAGATTGGCCTGCTTCTAGCCTCCCCACAATTCTCCACCTCATTCCATCATCTAAACGTTGGTGTTTACTCATTTTTACTGTTACAATTTGAATTTTACCGATTGCTGCAAAATAACACCAAGAAATTCGCCGAGGTGTGCTAGCGAACGAAATGCGTCTTAACTAATAATGCGTCTACCGTCTAAATAAATAAATAAAATAAACTCAGAGTTAATCGAATAAAACCAAAAACAAACAAGGAATCCATTCTAGTCCACTTTTTCAAGGGTTAAGAACTATTCGAAATGGATTCAAAATACTAATTGGGAAATTTTTCTGTTAGAAGCTAGCATTACCCCAAACATAGTTTCTCATAGCCCGAAATTTCCCAAACAGAGGACAATGGAGATTTGTACATCAAAAAGCATATATTCAAAAGAAAGAGGAAAAACACACACTTAAAACGCTAATAAGATGATTAAAAATATCAGCCGTCTGGCTCTATTAAAATGAGCCATCATAAATGAAAAACTTACCCTATGCCCATATTAGAGAAATGAGAAAAAAGCCTTTATGTGATCACAAACCCACTCTAATTTTATCTAAGGAGGAGTAATTAACGAAAACACTAGTCCCATGGCCCCATCTGTATTCGCAGAAACAACAACAGAAGAGGCAGAAATAGGAATTTCTTTTAAGGGAATGAAATCAATCCGGACATTATAAGAAAAATAGCATAATAGTATGGTTAATGGAATATGGAAGTATAATAGTATGGTTAATATGAAAGTATTTCGATTTGGTACGGTTGCTGTGGAATATCACGCGCATGCATGCAAAGGGATGTACAATGGATGCCTCTTCTTCTTCAATGGATGTCGAGATCAGTACATCCAAAATGTCTTAGAAATAATTCTAATCAATAGATGCACAAGTATCGGAGGCTTAGCGACCGGGCAGCCACTCTTGGGGGTGCTTTGGGGACAAAACATTACTGCTTTCATGAAGGAGTGAAAAAATAATTCCATGGCAAGTTAGTGATGATGATTGGGGGTGAAGAAAAGCCATATGTTAGCCTAGGCACCACTTACTCTAGGCGAGGATAGCAGGGAAAACAGACCACTCTACATTGTTGGCATGTGCTCATCTGAACAGAATTCAAAAAAAGTAATGCATATTTAATTTTTAAACTTACTTTAAAAAGTTGTCGAAAGAAACCTTTTTTTTTAGTTTCCAAGCATTCGTTGCATAAGCCTTTCATATGAATAATGCTCATGAAACGATTTAGCTCGGAGTTTCTTGGGCTCATGGTAGTTTTTCTACTGAAGCCCTTCATCGTCACTGTGCTCATCTTCTGTGGCGTCATCTAATTGAAAATGATCACTACAAGCGAATAGTTGATCACTATAACGGAGACCAGTTCCACGTGATTTTGATCAGTACAACCGACTGATCGTTACATCCGTGATCACTGCACTCGGCGGCTACTGTATTAGCACAAAACATCCAGTTATTTGAAATATAGACTTCTGGCAAAGGGTTTCGTTACTTTTTGATGCGCATATTCTTTACCCCCGACACCTGGCTTTCTCACAACATTACTATTTCTATCCTCTTTCAAATCGAGTCTAAGACATTACCATGAGAGGACAGTTTCAGACTAGAGGCCATAATCTTCTTTGGTTCTTTTTCTTTTGCAGATCCCTCCGGACCTGACTTCGTCTGGCTTTCGCCTGCTGATCCGGTTCCAGTCGGACGACAGCATCTCCGGCAAGGGGTTCTCCCTGGTCTTCTCGGAGGTCTTCTTCTGACCGCTCTTCGGATGTCCGTTCTTCCGAAAGCCATCTACTGCCATCTCAGAAATCCGATTCATCCGGATTTTCGACCCATAGCTGCTTTTAGTCTTTGTTCGTCGTGACATGTCCAATAAATGTTCTGTTCGGTCACACCTCTTGGTCTCTTTTTCTTTATTATGCTTTCGCTCGCATCATTTGTATATTCTGTTGAGGGCACCCTCAATAATCTTAAGAACAATGACGTGTAAAGGGTTAACTGTTTAACGGTCGGTTTTGTAGAGTGCTTAAAAGGGCCAATCACTGAATCAGCAGAGTTTGATTGAATGGGAATTCATCGATGTGCGTCTTTTAGGAAGAGTACCTATTAGAGTACCTTTAAGTTTACCTATTGCAATGGTTCGCATGACACGACTTCCGGAAAATTTCTGCAGATCTTCACCGACCATGACTCCTAGAACCCAAAACCACCCTTTGTTCAAAAAGTTATATATTCAGGGTGTTGCCGAATTCGATCGACAATTCAGAGGGGTGATAGTAGGCATCAAAAGGATGAAAAATCACCATAGAACATAGGGTCCAAACGACGTTTAGTCGGTGAAAATTGCAAAAATACAGGGTGTCGGTGAATTATTGGAAACTGTTAAAAATTAATAAAAAAACCAATAATGTTTCAACTACGATTTTTTTTAATGAAAGTGCATTTTTAAAAGTTTTTTTCAGGTAGTTAACACGCCGATTTGGCGATCCAGGCGGTCTTTAAATTACTGAAAAAGAAAACTTGGTTTAGAGCCGCCATCTGCATAAATATTAAAACTTGAAGAAAAATAAAAATATGAAATTGTAGGGAATTTTAACCTCTTTAATTTGTTATAAGCATGTAGAGTGAAAACTGAAGAGTTTTTGAGGTATTCAAGAAAACTAGAAAGGGCACCAGAAGACATGGATTGTCTTCTGCTAATCGGTAGCATCGTGTAATCTGACATGTTGTTTCCGAATGAAGTTTAACGCCTGAGAATTCTGCAATGCAAATAATGAATATTTGCTCACTGCTTTTATTTTCCCCATACGCATGGGAAATTTGCATACGAAAAGGTTTTTTCTTCTCGACCACAGTGCTGCTAATCCTCGCATTCGTTTGGCAACTCTATTCGTCAGGCTCATTGTCCTCTCGACGTCTATTTTTGCGATTTTCACTGAATAAACGTCGTTTGGGACTCTATGTTCTATGGCAATTTTTCATGCTCTTGATGCCTAGTATTACTCATCTGAACTTTTCGGTAGAATTCGGCAACACCCCCTTTGCAAACATCGGTATGCTACCGATCAGAAGAAGCCAATCCTTGTTTTCTGGTGCCCTTTTTAGTTTTTCTTCAATATCTCAAAATCACTTCAGTTTTTACACCACATGTTTATAACAAATTTAAAGAGCGTAAAATTCCCTACAATTTCATGCTTTTATTTTTCTTCAAGTTTTAATATTTTCGCAGATAATGGTTCTAAACTAATTTTTCGTTTTCAGTAATTTACGACCCCCTGGACACATAACCAGTGTGTTAACCACCTGAAAAAACTTTTAAAAACGCTTTTTCACTTTAAAAAAAATTCGTAGTTGAAACACTATTAGTTATTTTTAGATTAATTTTTAACAGTTTCGAACAATTCTCGGACAACCTGTATTTTTGGGATTTTCACCAACCAAACGTCGTTTGGGACCCTATGTTCTATGGTGATTTTTCATCCTCTTGATGCCTACTATCACCCCTCTGAATTTGTCGGTCGAATTCGGCAGCACCCCCTGTATATATATAGAGTGTGTGTGTGTATAACACTTTTGACCATGTTATCTTGTGAACACGTTAACTGGAGTAATTTTGAATTGACTTTAACCGGCCTGGGATATGTTGTAAGGATAGTGAAAATCTGATTCGAGTTTGTAGATGGGCTATTCAGCTCAAAGGGGAGGTGAGAATGGTGGAGGGTTGAAATTTTCATCTTCCCATAATTCCTTTAAGATTGAAAATAGAAAGAAAAATCAAATTAGGCGAATTATTGCCTTATCATAACGAACAATTTTTGTATTTAAACTTTTTGGATAGCTGCAATTGGTTAGAAGTTATGAGCTGAAAAGCGATTTGCCCCCTTACTCCAAAGTAGATTTCAAACTACGCACGTTACCCCTTGTTCGAAAGCTCTCATCATTTGCAGTCTCTTCCACACTCTTTCATTCTTGCAGCTCTAATCTAAATGAAAATGAGGACAAAATTTTCTTTTCCTTATATCTCAAGACAAAAGGAATCTACCTTTGCCTCGCGGCTTGCCGAAGGGGATTTTTTAGCTTATATTTTTTGTGATAGCAAGCAACTTACATTTTTGATACTATAAATCTCGCAATGTGTGATAAAGAATATCAATTATTTTCATCAAAGAATCTGTGCTCTAATAAGCCTGAGTGTTTTATAATTAATTTAAAAAACTGAAATAAAATAGAGATAATATTAAAGATTGCATATCTACCCTTTTCAACTGTATTTTATAAGAGAATTATATAAAGTACAGATAAATTATTCGTTTGGAGAAATATAGTAGAACAAATAAATTTTCGTGATATTTGATGTTTATTCACTATTAATAACTAACATATGTACATCGTTTCAACATAGAAATAGAGAAATACTGTAAGCTGTTTGTATATTTTCATGGAGAAAAATAAGAACAGTAATCGCAGCCATCATATTTTCGACCTGTTTTTTTTTTGAAAACTCAACGTCACTCAAACAGTTTCTGAAGCGTATATGTAATTTTGTTGAAATATGTATTAACCCTTAAATGCCCTGTGTTGCTTTTAAGCAACATACCCATTTTTGTCTTCTAAATTCTTGAGAATAAGACTGTAACTCTCTTGCCAATAGGATACATACTGAAAATGTTATTAAATCAATTTACAACATATAGGTGGCAGCCTGAGTGCTGATAAAAAAAAATAAGCTGATGCTTTCCACATCTTTTTTTCTTTGTTTGTACGCTTGAGAGTACCATATTTTATTCTATAAGTGTTGAAGGAAATTCCTTATCTGTATTATTAGTTATTAAAATTCATCTGTGTTTAATATTATATATTTATCGAGGAAATATTTTTCATAAATAAAACCCAGTGTTGTCAATTCAATTGGTAACAACCTGTGTTTTAGCCAGAAACTAAACTTTTAACAAAATCGGATTTTTAAAGTATTTTTCCAATGTTTTATCCAAGAAATGAAAGTCAAAAACATTTTTGAAATCAATTTTTAAAAATTCGGACTTTTAAAAATTAATATGATGACAATTTAGAAATTTGGTGACACTTCCGTAGAGTAGCTCTTGTGTGACCCCTGATTAAAATGTTTGTTTACTTCAAATGAATTATCGTGAGAGTGTTATAAAAATACTCCTTTTTCTTAAACAGGAACAGTTTATCTGCGAAAGAATCACAACTAATTTTTAAAAAAATGACCTCTGGAAGCAAACGCTGTAGACATTTAAATAAATATTTGCTGCCTGGTATATGAAGACATCTTGCACATTGCCATTTTGAAGAGTGAATTTGTCTGTTACAAACAAGTAGATTTAATTAGTTTTAAGTAAAGGGAAACCCCTCTAAAACCATTTTCTGAGTCCGTGTCTAGTACTCGTTCCGCTAGCATCTTGCCGTCGCTTGTGATCATACATTTTCCCAAACTTGTGTTCAGACAAATTATTGGAGCTACCAATGAGCCATCATGAGACCATAAAGGAACCAATCTAACTCTCAGAGTTTTGCAAATGTCACTTCCACATCGCTGCCTGCATTAAGATGATCGAAAATGACCCTCACTTCTGCTTGGAAAGAATCTTTGACCGGAGAGCGTTGTCGAATGTGATTTTGAGGTATTTCAGACAGTACCTGTGGAGCCTCTAGTAAACGAGATTGTGTCTTTGACTAAGATACCTGTGGAGCCTGTAGTAAAGGAGATTGAGTCTTTGGCTAAGATACCTGTAGTAAACGAGTTTGTGTCTTTGGCTAAGATACCTGTGGAGCCTGTAGTAAACGAGATTGTGTCTTTGGCTAAGATACATGTGGAACCTGTAGAAAACGAGATTGTGTCTTTGGCTAAGATACCTGTGGAGCCTGTAGTAAAAGAGATTGTGTCTTTGACTAAGATCATGGAACTGGAGGTTGATATCGATGAGCTTGTGGAAGAGCACAGCCAAAAGCTGATCACCGAATAGCTTACGGAGTTGCGTTGAATTTCACAGGAAGAAGTTGTGGAGTTAGTCAGAGAAGGAGGAGGTAACAGGAAAGCAGCAATCTTCTGGCGCAATAAGAGAAATGCTGAAAGTATGGGAAACTGTTGCATCGTGCATTGAGGAACATCACTCTAATAAGGCAGTGGCTATGCGTGCTACAAATTTATTTCATGATAATGCTGTGTCGCATTTCCGTCAAAGTTTGAAGCGCCAGAAAGAGCAAATGTCTCTAGACTGCTTTCTAGTAAAAAAGGACTAGGTACGTAGCATAAATAATAGACTAATTATTTCAATTTTTTTCTGCAAATTGAATTCTCATTCCAGGTTGGTTCATTCCGCTTTAGAGGAAAAGATGAAGATGATTCACGCTGCTGAAGAATATTATAAATATTTTTCTTTAAATAAATGTTATACATAGAATTTTTTGAGTAATTTTTTCAGCATGACAAAATTGAAATTCTTAACAGATATACTTAAAATAGTCAACGAAACGCTGTTATTTTACATTAAGTTAAATGGGAAAGATTGTTTCGCATTACGAGTAAGATCCTGGAACGAATTATGTTCGTTAAGCGAAGTTTCACTGTAGTTTCCCTTAAAATAAAATCACCTTCATCCATGTAAACCAAAAAGGAGACAAATGGCTCCAAAAAAAGAGAATGCAGGAGGTGTAATGTAATATAATGCCTGTAATAAGAACACGATAACTCAAACACAACAAAATATACGGATGAAATTTTATATGCAGCCTTTACGCCAAAACTGCAGATTTATGTAAGATTTTGCTTGAAATAAGTCGAAGAGAAGTCTGCCTGTCTGGCCGTCCTGTGAATTCGAATACCATAACTGAAAAACGTCCATATGAAATGAATAAAATGGACGAAATTTGGTTCATGATTTTATTATAAGAATTGTAGAAATGTATAAAGTTTCGAGCAAATCCATGAAAATGTCGACTGTCTGTTGGCAAGGGCTCTTGAAGTTTGTTGGGAGCCCCTGGTGCTGATATTTTTTGGGAGCCCTCTAAAAGCATCACGCATGTCCTCGTGCATTTCACCTTACCATATACCTATATTTTAAAATTTAATTTCGTGATTTTTAATCTTTTTAACTGTACTTTATTAATATTTTAATTTTATAATTGCAATTTTAGTTAATTTATTAGCTTACGAATACTATTACTGTATAATATTTACTTATTATACAGTGTGTTTCGTTTTACAATAATAGAAAAAAACGATACAGTTTTAAGCCTTATAATCTGTCTCAAGATTATTTTATTCTTTAGTGATTTGCTGTAATTTCTCAAAAGACTTTCCCAAAAGAAACCTTTGTATATGATTTATAAATTAAATCGAATTTGCATTATTAAAAACGTTTATTTGGTATTTTTAAGGAAACTTATGGATAGAAGTGTGGCGATTTAATCCCAAGCACTGAGATTTAATTTAGAAAATACTTACTGTATACCAAAATTTAGCAAATCTTTCTAATGCAACACGGAACATTTCTCATCAATTTTAGTTTCAAAATGTAAAAATTAGAAATTTAAAAATATCTAGCAAGGGATTAAAAGATAGATTTATTTCGAGTCACTTTTCAGCCCCGGAGGCTTTGGTGCCTAGTTCGATTAGCCTTTAATCCGCCCCTATCTCTCGGTCTACCTATTCGCATGTACCTGAAAGCAATAATTCGAAAACACGGTTTTTAAATCATTGAAGTATATATTGTTAACTAATTTCTCCCTATTCTTTTCAATAGAAAGGGAAAAACTTTCTTCTTTTAGTAAACCAGCTAATGTTTCCGAAAATCAATTTTCATTCGCGTGTGTTAAATCACTCGCGATTTAGGCAATTTTCCCTTTTTAGGGTTTTTGCTTGATTAAGAAATTTTCTTTTTCGCTCATTTTCAAATCAATGGAAACAGTATTTTTTACATATAAGGAATTGAAATACGTATTTGAGAGAATTAAATCCATAATATTAGTGTTTGCTTTGCTATCGTGGGCATAATGAGTCCTGAATGCATCATACCATGTCTTTTTACGATCAATGAGCAATTGTATCTAAGAATAAGTGGCAGTCATAAAAAAACCAGCAGTTATTCAGTTTGCCGACGGAACTTGCAGACAACTTTTAATTTATAATAAAAGTCTTTGGCAATCAGAAAACGTATGATATTTATTTGCAATATAAACACAATAAATGATTGTAATATCAAGAACAACCAATGTTTGAAATATATTTATTTCATTAAACTTTTTCTTTTCTTCGTGAAGAAAAAGTTATTACAATACCGAGTTTTGATCCCTTGTTAACTAACTGCCTCGTCTATAACGTTGATGTATGTGTGATGATATCATTTGTAGTAGGGTTTCACGGGAAAATAAGTTCAAGTATTTCCAATTTATATCAATTTCGGAGCATATTAACTTAGGAAAAAGGTATGTGCCCGTAGCGAGTGATAAGATAAATAAAACTCGATTTTTAAAATCTTCACTACAAATAAATTTCTGCTGCATGCTTCCAATGACAGAAACGTCGATACTTAAAATAAGAAAAGCACCCTATGCTATAGTTAAAATGAGAAGACAACCCATAGAATACAATAAAGAATCTATTTTGTTCGTGAGAAAATCAAAAACTCATTAAAAGCCACTTTGTCGATATGGAATGCTTAACATTCTATTACATTTTTACTTTCTCGTATACGAAGTATACAAAGAGAAAGTATTGTAATTGTCAAAAAATTCGAACTCGAGATTTTGACGAATCTCCACGTTTTAGACCTCCCTGAGTCCGAAAAACACAATTTTGGAATTATGTCTGTCTGTCTGTGTGTGTGTGTGTGTCTCTGTGTGTGTGTCTGTGTGTGTGTCTGTCTGTGTGTGTGTCTGTCTGTGTGTGTGTCTGTCTGTCTCTGAACACGATAACTCGAAAACTATTAGAGCTACGGGGATGAAATTTGGAATGTGGTCTTTAAACATAATTTGTAGGTTTCTATCAAATTTTGGACAAAATCCGTCAACGGGAAGTCTGTCTGTCTGCATGTTCGAGGTCATGCGAACGCTATAACTCAAAAACTTGAAAAGCCAGATGGATAAAATTTTATACACAGTTTTATCGCCATGAATGTAGGTCCGTATAAAATTTTGGGCCAAATCCGTCAATGGGTTGACTGTCTGTCGGTCTGTATAATCGCATACTTGTTAAGCCTTCGTTTCAAAACCATTTCCACGCGCATGCCTACTTAGCTATCTCTGGTACGGGAGGATTACGTCACTTGTCCTTAAGACGGAGTTTATGATTCATATGTTTTATCTCCTGTTTTGTTATCGCTCGCTCGTATAATAGCGGATCTTCCTGGAGTGTGATGGAAAATAAATATTGCTAAGTTTTAATACATAGGCATCTCTTTTAATATGATTCTTCACTTAAATATTTTACAATCACTATAATCTGCAATGAAAAACCTTATGATATTCGTTGCATTCTGTATTACAGTAGGTTCGATTTTTTTTATCCACGCGAGGGGAGGGGAAATGTCAAATTTTTGAGCAGTATACGAGGAAGTTTAGGGGAGGCCACTCCCACTGGTTATGGAATTGATGATTTTGTGGTGGAGACTACAGTTTACAGAATCCTATCGAAATTCCGTGCATATGATTCCGTTTTCATGCATATGATGACTCTTTATCTATTGTCGAGAGATGCTTTGCTTTACTTCTCGCCCACAAGGGAGGCAGAAATGGCTTTCGTTGCAGAACATAATCAAAGAAGCATTTACTGATAAGTGGACTCAACCATTACTGCAGAATCCGCACACTTAAAAAAACCACTTTCAGAAAAGATATGCGAGTTACAGTTAACTTTTTCATCGCCGCTGTACTGATGATTGCGATAACGATTGCAACCTCAACGGCCGTCAATATGCCACCTGACAGACCCGTGACTCTTTCTTGCACATTCAATGAACATTTAGAAGAGAATGATTGGACAATTTTGCTTCATTTGTTCATTCTTCAAATGATGTTCACCCACAAATATGTATTCCCCTGCCTGGTTGCAGTGATCTTCCCAGTTTTTTATTATGAGTGCATCGAATTACTCTTCAGCTTTCAAGTGAGTTTGATGTCAAAGCACTCGACACTGAACCGAAGCAAGATCTTGTACCATTCCAACGTGCGCAGCTCGCTCTTCAAACTGATGCACAAACTTCAGGATGCCGTATCGTCGCCTTGCTTTTTTCTTCTGTGCTCACAGAAGTTGGTTATGTTTTGTATCATCGCAATTTGCATGCTTAAGAGTACACCGAATTATGTGTCGCCATTTTCTGGAGGATTGGTCTGATTCTTTTGATGGTGCCCCTCTCCGTGGTCGGCGTCATGCTGTGTGCTTCGAGAATCGACACTTGTTGTGAAGGTATACAAACGATAATCGTGTTGATGAGAGACAGACAAATCAGTAGTAGCAATTATGATGCAGATTGTATCTCGTACGTAAATTCAATGAAAGAAAAAGATTTTCCTATCATCTCGGCTGGCAGAGCCGTGGAATAGCGCCAAAATTTGTGCTTGGAATGTTTGGTTAATTGTTTTCCTACAGCCTGCTTATTCTAAGTATCAAAAATCAGGATTTGTAGCAAATTGCATCGTTACTAGATCAATAAATATACTAAAGAAAAAATTACAATTTTAAAAATTTATTTACAATTGGATTTTTAAGTTTTATTTTTTTCCATTTATATTTGATCGGATGATGGAAAGAAGTCTGAAAAATATTCTATTTCCTTTCATAAAGATGTCGGTTTTTTTCAGTTTTTGATTTTCATAACTGTTTTTGCTAACTTTCTATTTGACTTTTTTGTTGGTGAGAGACAGACAAATCAGTAGTAGCAATTATGATGCTGCTTCTATTTCATACATAAATTCAATGAAAGAGAAACATTTCCCTATCATTTCAGCTGGCAGAGCCGGGAACTAACGCCAAAATTTGTGCTTGGTATGTTTGGTTTCCTATTTTCTTACAACCTGGTAATTCTAAGTCTCAAATATAAGGATGTGTAAGGAGTTAATTGTTTCTATATCAATTAATATATTTAAGAAAATATTATTGTTTAAAAAATTATTTACGGTTGGATTTGCAATTTTATTTTTTTCTTTCGTGCATATCAGATAGGATATAGTAAAGAAATCTGAAAAAATATTCTATTTCCTTCTTAAGGAAGTTGGTTTTCGATTTCTTTTATTGTTTTTATTTAACTCTTTTATTTGAATTCTTTTATTTTCTATTGAATTTAACAAAGATATTACTTAAATAAATATATATTGTTGTTTAATAGCCAGCTGACTTCGTAGAAGCAACAATTAGCAGGAAGTAAGATCACTTCACACTTCAAGATTCTCTCAGATTGTGAGATAATTGGTAATTTCTGTGTACCATTCCTATTTGACCATTGGTCATATGGTCTGTTGGAGAGAATTTCCCTTCCAAACTGGAAAGTCGTCGTGATGTTGGGCAGATAAATACGTTTTTTGGTTCCAAAAGTAAATTTTCCCTTTTCCATTCCTCTTTGAGTTTGGAAGTTTACAATTGAAGATATGATGAATTAAAATATTTCTGAGTTTTTAGTCTACTTTTCACTATAATTTGATATAGTATGTTGTGCGTACGGTCTCCCTAGTTTCCCCTAAAGGAGAAGTCTCCCTTTTAAAAAATGTAATGCTTATTTCGAAATTGTGTGAAATTTTAATCCTCCAAGCGACTATACTCACTTCAAAGGAACTTTCAATTTTTGTCTTCCATTGGGTTCCTGGTAATTCTTTAACGAGAACCACTAATGAGTCTTGAGGCGAAATTTCCTATACTATTGTTTCAAATTAAAGTCCTCACACTAAAATCTGGAGAGCTACGTCATGTTTATAATCCGCATTTTATAGATCTAGCAACTATTGACAAGCTGAGGAGCGTATTATGTTTTTCTCTTCAGTCAAGAGACAAACCAAAACTTTTTTTGCAATGCAGTGCATCTGTAGATAATCTAACAAAATGAAATGAACTTTTACTGACGCATAGCACTTCAACAATCTTGTGGACATTTTAGCAATGACTAGTTTTTAACACGGCGCTTCTTGGGATTCATATTTTTTTAATGCCCGCCTCCGGGTTTTTTTCCTTCAAATATGTCACTATTTTCCCCCATTATACTTAAACCTCGTTTGAATCCCACATTGTTGAATTAAAACTTTCAAATTTAGCTTTTTTAAACGCTTCAACTAAGTTCAAAATGTTTGTATGTATGTAATGTTGGAATTTGGTGATCGATTTTTCACTCACTTCTTAATGCACTAGAGTTCTGAAATTTTGTATATTCATTAGGTCTTGATGACAATGCAATATTTTAATAATTTTAGAGCTCTCAATTATCAATTTAAAAAAAAATCGTAAAATTGCATTTGCACTCGGTAGGTTTCAGTGGCGCCATCTATAGTATTTTTGAGAACTAAAATACTTGACACAGTATTTTAAATGTTTGAATGAAAATAAAAATAAGTATGTCCTATTATAGATCTTTTTAAAGAAATTATTGCTGGAGTTAAATAAAGCATAGAGTCCATTACGTTCATCCTATCATACCTTTTTCAATAAAATAATTGCTTTAGTTAGTTGATACATAGAATATTTGTAAAACTGAATTATGACATAAATTAAAGTCTAAAAACTAGAAAATAATAAATATAAAAAATTTGTATAAAAAACCGCTTTTACCAATGCATTAAAAAAGAAAATAATTTTTCTCAAAAATCTGGAGGTCAAAACAAAAATCGTAAAAGCGTGAGGCGCTGAAAACAATAGGAGAAAGATATAAAACCACAATGATTATCATAAGAAAAGAAATGTTATTAAACATTCATCATATGATATATATTATAAATGTGATTGCAATTATAATTTATTTACAGCTTTTCTACCTGCGCCTCACGCCTTTACGATTTTTTTTGACCTCCAGATTTTTCAGAAAAATTATTATTTCTATTTTAATGCATTGGTAAAAGCCTTTTTTTCATAAAAAGTTTTTTTATATCTATTATTATTACCTTGTAACTGATAACCCGGCATTGCTCGGGATCCACATTTTTTCATATACCCGCCGTTTTTTCTCTACAAACATTGCCACTAACCTTCCCCTGAATCCTTTCTTGTTAAAAATTATTGAATAACAATCGAATTTTATCACTTTTTACGAATTTGTAAGGCTCTTGCGGGATCGGAACATATCATTCAATTTTCTTACTTTTTTTTTCGTGTTATTTCTCACCAATTCGCAACTTTTCCGCGGTATAGCACCATGAAAAGAAAATTTTGACTTTTATCGGTCCATCCAATTATACATGTTCATGTAGCATTACAAAATCGATGACTGTCTAATTACAGACCCTTAATCATGTTTCTATTTTGCTTAAAGTAAAGTTGACGGTGCAAAGACCTTTCTCTCCGCTTTACCTCGCCAATTCCTTGCCGCCAAGCAGAAGACGGATTGGCGGCGTCAGAACATTTGTTTTGGTTGCACAGGAATGTTCCTATACGTGTCTTATTCGCGCAGGAATCCTTATATTTTTATTTCTTGCTTCAGCGTTGCGATTTTAGTGGTCAGGTATGTGCTGTCTGCGATTTCATTGTTCGATTTCTTCAAATTTGAATAAAACTTCGTTTGGAATTGAAATTCTCGTTTTTGGATTTTTTTAAAACTTAGATTCATAGCATTCAATGAAAAAGCGAAGCTACTATTTTCCCGCTTTGCTGAAAGCAAGGCCGCTGATGTTTTTCTTTGTTTAAAAAATTTGCCCGGAACCCACTTGAGATGCCTCAGGCATTGCGTCCACAAGGCAACAATAAAATGCTCACTGCGCACCCAAAACAAATGTTCTCACATCGCCAAACCATCTTGCTCTTGGCGAGAAAAAAATTGGCGATCTAAGTGGGGAGGAACGGCTGTGCACCGTAAACTTAACTTCTACCTTTATTTTTTATAAATATTTAAAATTAGAATTTAAAAAAAATCTTGTTTCGAAATTAAAAAAAAAATGGTACCCTAAGTTTATAGGCGCCTTTGGATTAGTGGCACCCCTGGGCTACAGCCAAATTAGTCCATTGGATAAAAAAGCCCTGTATATACCTAAGTCAAATAAGTTTTGTATTTTCATCCCACAATGCACTGAAAAAACAATCACTCTGAAGATATTCCATTAAAACATCTTTATGGTACATCAAATGGTGGTTTAGCCGAAAAGCGTTATGAGATGGAAATATATTCAAATTATATAGCTTACTGTATTAATGCAAAGTTTAATTTTTAAAATCTCTTTCTAAATTATTTTATTTGTTCTTGTCATCTCTTGTATTTTATTGGAAGTTGCTGCAACGTGTGCCATTCCATATTATACCTAGTTAAATAGATATAATTATTTATAAATGTATTTTTAATAAAAGTTATTATCTTGCAGTTTAATGATATTTTTTGTTCTATTTAACTCTTTGAGTTTGGGATTTGTCCAGGTGATTGGAATTAGAAAAAAAACTTTTTACATTCAGTGAATTAGAAGTTTTTTTTATTTAAGGTTAAAGGGTTAGGGCTTAAAAGTTTTTTCCCCTGTATTTCAATTATTGGCTAAATTCAGGCCACAGAGGGAATATTATTTGACTATTTAGTCATTCCCTTGACAGAAAAATTTTCCCTATTAGAACTCCGATGGCGAGTGGCATTTTGAAAAAGTTCGCCATTCGAGTTCTTTTCCATTTTATCTTAATGTGTTTTAATGTTTTAATTTTTATTAAAGCATGATTTTTGTTGTTTGCTTGTATCTTAATTGGTTAGTTGACTTCAGACAATATTGTTAATGCAACAACTGGATACAGCTGTGGTGCTCGCAAAAGGTATATTATCACAATTGTTTACTTCTTCTGTATTTTCTTTTTTGTAATTAAATATTTTTATTTTGTATTTTATTGGAAGTTGTTGTATTTTTGGGCCATTCTGTTTAATGCAAAGTTTAATTTTTAATATCTCTTGTTACATTATTTCACTTGTACTTGTTAATATATTAAGTTATAAAATTAAGCTAAAACTTAAATCGAGATAGAAAACTAAATATTTATAAATACGACTGTAAAAATGTTGCAAATAAATTGTTTTCACAATTGCCAAATATATGTCTTTTATACATAAAAATAATTAGCTATGTACATCAAACTCGGAACTTTGTAACAGGAATCAACATACTTTCCACCACGACAAAGATCGAATGAATATGCATTTTGAGTTATTTTGAATAATTATAATTCAAATTTTTGAATCCTATATCTATAAAAACTTAATATGTTCGTAAAATACTCTGGTTTTTAAAAGTAATTCTAAAATTTAGAGATTTATGTTCGTGCACCATTCGGTTTTGAAATAAGATTTTCACTTATATAATTCACGATAGATGGCGCCACGAAGAAAGATTTCTAGAAGGGACACTTTCTTTTAATTTTATTACGTAGATTTAATTATTTTCTGCGGAAAATCAAAATATGCAAAGATGTCAAAAACTTTTTTTCTCAATATTTTTATGTGCAAAAATATTTTAGACCTTCCTGAATATAAAAATGTAAAATTAAATTTGTAAAAAAAAAAAAAATGGTTTTTTCAGTAGTGGAATTTTCTTCAGGTCTTCTGATAGAAATTTTTAACCGTTGTAGATTTAAATGAAAATTAACCCACAGGCTTCTCATTTTTAAAAATTTAATTTTGAACTGATAGATTATTGATTTGATCGCGTTGAAGTAATTAATGAATTCACGTAATGATCGCAGTTAAAGTATCTTACAAATTGCAGAAATCTCTTGTACCGAAACATTCATTCCTATGTAAATTAGATGAATAATTCTGAAATATTTTGTCCAATGATTTTGTTCATGTCAGAGAGGTTTTAAAATTCCTTCGCATTATAAGAAAGCAGATTTGTTTACTTCCGTGGGTCGGAGACCTGGTGGTACGGTCTCGGCTTTGCGAACGGAGGGTTCCAAGTTAAGAGCTGTATTCCACCGAAAAACCATCGTGTATGTAGGTCTGGTCCAAGCTAAACCTGACTTCGAGGGGCAAACGTTCTCCCGTTGGTGTGGCGCGGAAATTTAAAAATGGAATGCTTGCTCAGATGTCTCCTGGTCTTCTGGTTAAAAATGACGAGATCCGTCCTAATCCATTCGCGTTGGCTCAAAATGGAAAGTTAATGTAACTAAGTTTGTTTGTTTCATTAGATAATAATTTTAAAAATGTGAAGCTGATTTTGTATGACACAGTACACGTCAGAATCCTTCTGGTAGTAAACGCTTTTCGCCTCGATTGATTTTCCATGGCAAGTAATTCACTGAAGAACATCTTGAGATGGACGCCAAATGGTTATTTACAGAAACAAGCGAAATTTCTTATAATTAAATACTGATCAGTTGCCTATTTAGCCTTTTGAGTGGAACTCATAATGATTAGATCTGCCACAACTATTTATATTTCGTGTATTGAGAATCGACTATTTACCCAAGTAGCACAAGTCGTTGGCATACAGTTGGCCCAACGTTGCCATACACGGTTGGCCAACGGTACGGATATATTCTGTCTTGCGGTTACCCAACCAACCATTCCCCGACGTTGGCCCTACTGAGTTGCTAACTGTTGGGCCAACCAAGTTTTCTATATGAACCTACGATGGCCCAACCAAGTTTTCCTATATGAATCTACGATGGCCCAACCAAGTTTTCCTATATGAACCTATGATGACCCAACCAAAGTTTTCTTATTTTTTAGGTCTATATACAAATACATTTTCAAAAAAAAAAAAAAATAAATAAAAATAAAAAAATAAACTGGAATTTTGAAATGCGGGAATTTCGGAAACTTTGGTGGGAAGCAACTATTTTGACAATGTTTACATGACTAATAAACTACTTACTGGAAGATTACTTTTCACTTTTTTATGAAATTATACACTTATACAAATATATATGAATACTATATTTTTGTGGATAACTTGTAGAAGTTAAATAAACACTCTATATGCAGTTTTGGTGTTTAGAGGATGGAAGTAGAATCTGCATTAATGTTTTTTTATTAGCGTTATTTAAAAACAAATTCAACCAAAAATAGTCTGACCACTTCACATTATAAGGAAACATCAACATGCCTTAACATGTAATCTGTAAACTAAAATTATCATTAGACGACTAAAATATTACATATTCGACTAATGAAATTCCATTAGTTCTACATAACGTTTTGTATTAAACAGTGCTGTGATCACTTTAATGTAGCATAGAGCATTTTAACAAAACAATTCAAATTACATACTTTAACATGATAAAAGTCAAAACAATGTTTTGCTTCAAAATGAAGTTTGAAATTTTCAGATATTTATAGTAACAAATTTATAATATGTGACATTATGCACAATTATTAAGATCGGATCATTTCTATTTCTCTAAATAATCCGAACATAAAATACGAACAAATTTCAAAATTCTCCCCCCCCCCCCCCGGTACACCACGTGTTAAAACATTACTCCTAGTGTGCATGTTATATTTTAGGTATCCTTGTGGCAGTATTCCGCCTCTTCAATCTTTGCATCATAAAGTTTTAACTGCTTCTATGGAAACACGCACCTTCGTTTAATGGAATCATGTTCCCTCAGTCGCGACCGATTTGGATAATCAGTACTATACCATGCCAATTGTTAAACAAAAATTATAATTTTCCCTAATGAATACTTTTTTTCCATAGTACATAAATTAGAATCTAAAGTGTTAGGGAAGAAAAGCTATGTGAAAAAAGAAATGCCATTTATCAATTTTAAGAGTTTTCGTTTTATTTTAGAAATAAAACAGTTAAATACATCTTACTTCGATATATACAAAATACTTATTGAAAAAATGTTCATTTGCAATAGCTTTAAACTCAATACTTCGAGAACAAATTTAATAATTTAAAATTCATACTTCATGTTTAGGACATATATATTAAAATGTAGATACTAAAGAGTCACTTATAAACATAATCATATCATGAACTTAAAAATAAATTTTAATTATGCCCAGCAAACTATAAGATGTGTAAAAGCACTTTTTTTATATGAAAAAACCTTGACTTAAGAAAAGTTAGAAATAAAATCACAAACAATTAAATACATACATACATTTTATTTATCAGCAAATTAACATTACAATTTATCAACAATTTAAAAAAATAAAATGGTACTGAAAGTTAAAAAACAAATAACACATCTTAATTTATTTTCTTGCATTTACATTACAAAAATTATTTTTACGAATGGTTTTGTTTAAACAGTACTGTACGTTGAGTGCTAAATAAAATTGGAGGTTGCCTTTTAAGTATTGGATTATGACTCTCATTTTTTTAAGAATTTTTTTTAAATATAGTGTAATAAAATAGTTCTTATTGTATAAAAAAATACAACATCAAGAAGATAACTGTCAGAAAAGGAAGATAAAATTATAACATCCACAAAATATTTTTCATTCCGAGATATCTATCTCCCTCCATCTCGATTTTGCAGAATCGGAACCAATTTGTCATCACTCCATAAATTTCGTCAGTGGCATTAGCTGTATTTCTCCGAACAGTTTCTAAAATAAACATCACACAATTAAAACATTTGTCCTGTGATATTAACATATGCAAACCAAAATAAAATAATTTAGTTTTCTTTTACTTTTCGATAACAGAATAAAAAAAGCTGAGTTTTAACCACACTCCCTGGAATTTTAATGATACTACATTTGTACATAGACCGAAGCCGAAGTAATTTCAAAATATAACTTATTTAGTTGATTTTACAAATTCATTTACATTTTAGTGTTTCAGCTTTAAAAAAAGAAAAAAATTAATAACAAATAAAATTCAGAATTTATTTGACTGCAGCTTTGAAATAAATTAAGTACATGGTTTCCACATAGACAATCTGGAATAGTATACGGTTTTAACAAATGACATATATATTTATTATTCATATCTCATATATTTATTATATTTTGGCTAGTCTATTTTAATAACTTTTTTTCAATACATTAGACCAATAGTCGACAAACAGCGGCTCGCAAGTTGCATGCAGCTCTTTAGCCACTTGAGCGCTGCACTGCCTTTCAACATCATCAAAGAGAAGCGTTTAATGAAGACCTCTAGCTTAAAGCTAGAGTAATTGAAATACTTATAAAATAATAAAGCAAATAGCAGCTACTATAAATTAATTAATAAATACAACTTTACAAAATACTTTTTTAAATAATTGAAAAACAAATTATCCTCAAAATTTATTATACATCGACTTGAAACTGAAAATTTAGACTAGCTTAGATAGAAATAAAAAAATATTGTGAAGTTTGAGTTATATATTTTAGATTTATGTAGGCTATATTGATACAAAAATGGAGACTAAATATTAATTTAAAATGAATATAAAAATAATTCTCAAATATAAATTTCGTCACATTTAACTAATTATGCGTTCAAAAATTTACATACTTTAAATATAATATAAGTATTATAACACTTGAAAATATATGTTTTTATGAAAATAACTCAAATATTTTTCACATAGAACCAAAAGAAAGCTTATCAATACATTGAGAGGCAGGGAGAAACCATGTACCCGTTTGTGCCCAGTGTCGTATAAATACGACGAGAAAAAAATATTTAAAATAATGCTTTTAGTGAAAAAAATGGAAATAAATCTATAAATACACGTTTTAGATATATGTTTCTTCTCACAAATATAAATTATAAGGGATGTCAGGCACTAATGGGTTAATCGGAGCAGATTATTATACTGTCCTTGTACTAGTTTTCCCACCACTACCTTTTAAGCTCCAATATGTAACTTTAACTATACTAACCTGAATAATCTTTGTAATCGTTAAATTAAATTTACCATCTGCAATATAGAAAAAATAAAAATGCTTTAATCATTGTAGTTAAGATCACATGTTAATGAGATATTGCTAATACAGATTTAATTGCTTAAATATCTTAAAGGCACACTTATTACATTTACATTTGTTTACATGTTTGTTTTTAATTGCTATGGGCCTTGAAAATACTTAAATACACTATTTTAAGTTATCTTAAGCTCCAACTTTCAATCAAATAGTATGACGGTAGAAGAATAAAAAAAGTTCAACACCATAAAATAATAAAGATACCTGAAAACAGATTTTTATTAGTACTAAAATTTGACACATTGGTAATTACTTACCAAAGCCTTTACATTATATAATCACTCATTAGCCATTCTTCAAGCTTGCGATATCTTCTATAGAATCACAGGGAATCTTTATTTCAGATGGCAGTTCAACAAATGCAGATGAATGGTTTGGGCTCACTTTCTCTAAAATTTTAAAATAGTGTTAGCCGTTTGGTTAAATTTCACAATTTATCGAAAAGAACAATTAATTTTTCAAACATTATGTTTTCATTGCACAATAGCTAAAAACTTTTTAAAGTAACTTGTTTCAAAACATTTGCTTCAAACATAGGCAGATACCTTAAAATATTATCGAATAAATAAAATTAATTTTCGATTACGTCGTGGCGGTATTTTTCAGCAATCAGAAAAGAAATTAGAATAGCAAATCCATAATTTTAGTTTGAAAAATTATTTGAAATAAATAAAAATAAGTTTAATCGTGGAATTTAAGTAAAAATATTATAGAAATGAATAACTGAACTTACCAGATATTGCTAAAATCAATCCACCATGGTGTCCATCACAGTCTCTGTAGCCACCCTGTTTCAGTAAACGTTACTGTAATATTTACTGGATTTCAGTAAAATGGTACCGTAATATTTATTGGATTTCAGCAAAATGTTTCTGTAATATTTACTGGATTTCAGTAAAATGTTACTGCAATATTTACTGGATTTCAGTAAAATGTTACTGTAATATTTACTGGATTTCAGTAAAATGTTACTGTAATATTTACAGGATTTCAGTAAATGTTACTGTAAAATTTACTGGATTTCAGTAAATGTTACTGTAAAATTTGCACTTAAAACTCTGTATGCTATGCAGTAGAAACCTATAATTGTAGTAAAAGTTCCTGTAAAAATAGCAATACATATTACCTTAGAATTTGTGATAAAATTTACTGTAAATCGGTTAATGTTACTGTAAAATTTACAGTACATTTTAATTTTTTTCTACCGTAAAATTTTACAGTAAAAATTGAATTTTACAGTAAAAAGTACTGGCACCCTGATTGCCAGTACTTTTTACTGTAAATTTACAGTAATTTTTTTTACAGTGCACATGAGCGAGTCTGCGGAACGTTTACTGGTACGATTGCGGTTGTATTTCACAGTACGCTTATTGTTATTTATCCCAACGTGAAAACTATGTTGGGCCAATGTTATTGTTGCCAACCGGATAAGCTGAGATTGGGTTTTTGTTGGCTAATTGCTGGCACAACAACCCACCGTTTGCCATCAATGCCGACCATTTTTCAACGTCTGGCCAACAAACTGTGCTACTAGGGTATTATCTCGTAATGTTGATATTAGGAAGCCTTTCATATGAATAAAAGTAATATTTTCAAATATTTTTAGTGATTCTGTAATAATCCTCATCTAATGAATCTCGCCAGCTTTGAAGAAATAAATAGCTACCGTAAGTGGCTGCTTTCACAATATAGTCATGATTAAAGGAGGATTTCCGGGAAAGTTCGGATTCCAGGGGTACAGTAGGACCCCGGGAATCTGAAATTTCGCATAATCCTAACTACTTTTTAAAATTTTCTGAAATTTTTTTGTGAAAACTGAAGGAAAAATAACAATTACGAATCAGAAACAAAGCTAAGGTTTATCCCTAACTTAAAGGAAGTTTTCGAATTGGTCTTTACGAATGAATACAGCACCTTAATTAGTAGAAACAAACTCAGATATCCTTCTTTTTACCCTCAACTTGTTTGCCACTGTACCGTGCGAATCGCCGCGTGCTCTTTCCGTACACCTTCACAGAGCACCCAGAGGCAATACTCTACTGCATTTGATACATCAAGAGTATTTTAATGAACTTCACGGATAATTCGGATTCCTCGGAATCCGAACAAAGGCCAGCCCTAATCAGTTCGGATTCCCGGGTTCTACTATAACCATAGAACTACTATCTATGGAATGCGCATAGCTCCGAACGAGCTGACGCCAAGATAAAACTGATTTTTAACACGTGACTCGTAGACTCGGACCATCCGTCCCCATTGAACTTTCAATGTTATTCTATGGGAATCGTTCTTGAAGAGCTGCCGTAATTTGTAAAAAATGGTAAAATTCTGCTGTGCATTTAGATGTAACGAGAAATTCATTAAGGGAGGACCAATAACGTTTCATTGCTAACTAAATTTTATTATTTTTGTATATCTTTCCATATTATTTTATCTTTAAGATCAATTTAAATGAAAATTGGCGCGCATTTTGGCGACGTCAGTGTGAGTTTGTCACGAATTGAAATAAAAATTTGTTTGTAAAGCATAAACTCGTGATGTAAACTTTGTCTAATATTTTGAATTGATATTTTGAAAAAAATCACATATATAAATATTATTATTTTTAATTTTGTGGTTAGGGTAGAGAGGGGTACAATGGTTAACCCCCTATTATTTTAAGTATTGAAATCAGTTCAGTACCGGAAACATTTGTTACGGTGTCAATATAATAGTGAAAAGGTAAACTGTATATCATCTTATTAAATCTGATCTTATCTTTAAAAAATTAAACGTAAATTCTAAAGGAACTAAAATACTGAAATAACAAGTGTATACATTTCACGAGTGATATATTCTGAAAAAAAGATTATTTTAAGCCAGTAGCATCGTAATTCAAAATTGTAATAACGGAAAATATAACCAAATAAATATTTTATGAAAGAATTAGGTACGAGAATTAAAATTGCAAATATTTTGAGTCAAGGACAATTTCCATTTTAGCCGGAAAATAGAAAGAAATACAACGCAAATACATATTATATGTACCAAAAAGTAGCTTAAATATATTCGTAAATTTAAGATTTAACTCTTGCCATGTGATTTTTGCGCCGCGTGAATCGAGGTCAACCGCCAAGGAAACACTCTTTTTCATAACGCGCCAAATATAGCTCAATTTCGGAACGAGTCACGTGGGTTATGTTGGCCTACTCGTCAACTAAAGGATGCGCGTTCCATAGGATACTATTTCTATGACTATAACCGGATTTTCTGAATTTCAGTCCGGGACATTGGCTAAGTTGAGGTGCAGAGGCTATTGGACAATATTCAAAGAAATATGCATACAAATAAAAATTCAAAATTATATAAATAACTAATAAGTTACAAAAGCTGGGAATGATAATGAAGCATAAGAGATTTTTTTTGCTGTCTCTTTTTTCTACTTTTCCTTCAGGTTGATTCATGCACATTTTTCATATTAGGGTGTACGGAATTTATTAAAAAATTTAAATAAAATAAAAATTTTAATATACCACATTTTTAAAACGGACTAAAAAGTAAAAAATAATTTCTTCTAGCCCCATACAGATTTAAAGCGAAAAACGTGGGTGCATGCAATATTTCATAGTAAGGAGTGTAGGGGTGTAGATGTCGTTGAGAAAACTCACACAACAGTTCACATAATTTCCATTGCAAAAAAATTGTTAGTGACTGAAATAAACTACTTATGCATCAATTATCTATTGCATGCGCCCCACGTTTTTCGTTTTAAATCTGTATGGGGTTATAAATCTGTATGGGGCTAGAAGAAATTATTTTTTACTTTTTAGTCCGTTTTAAAAACGTGATATATTAAAATTTTTATTTTATTTAAATAATTATTTTCTGCTTTTTAGTCTTCTATGTGTGAAATTTTGCAATCGATTTTAACCATCTTGATGAGATTATGATGGAGACATGTGGCAAATTTCAGGTTTATTTCAGTTTCCCTTCACCTGATCATAAATAGAAAATTGTTATTTTCCTGAAAAATTAAGTTACTTGACGCAGAAACCTTCGTGAAAACAACTAGCACCCAAACAGCATTTTATTCACCCCCCCCCTCTAGAATTTCACGGCAAACAAATTATTGTCACTCTGGTATAGCAAACCCTCCCCTCCGAACTTCAATCCACTCTTCGATGTTCCCCCACTATTCGCGGCTTGAATTTCTTGGAATCCTACAAAGTCGAGATTCCCCTTCCTCGCTATTCACGAGTGACGCCTGGACAGCGCCATCTATCGAATCTCTGGGTAGGTAAAACACAAAATATGAAATAAAAAATTAACAGACAAACAGACAGACAAGAAAGCGAATTAATATCGCATTGTCATCTAGTTCTGAGCTCTGTTTAAAGTTTCAAGTCTCCAGCTCCTCGGGAAGTTAGTTTAAAATTCATTGCAAAATTTGTACCGAACAGACAGACAAGAAAGCGAGTTAATAAAAACGTGGTAAAAAGAATTACATCAAGTTAATTTTTATTTCAAATATGAATACTTAATGTTAATTAACAAAATAAATAATCCGGGATATTTAATTAAAACTTCTTTCAATCCTGGATAAAAAGGTGAAAATCAGAGCTCTCCCTACTGATTCGGGACGTCATTAATTTATAGGAAAAACGAAGGTTATGAATTTAAAATAAACTTTTTATCTTACATTTAAAAACTTCAAGTTGAAATTAGTTAAACTAATTTTAATTTTAGCTGTATAGAGGAGACTGGGGTAAAATCGGCTACCTTTGTTTCTGGGGCTATTATTTTTCCTTTCTAGCAGAAAGATACTGAATTACTTTCTACTAGTCAAGAAAAAGAAACAGTCATAGTGGCGTGTTGTAGCCGTTGAATTCACTGCATCTGTGAAGGTTTATTTGTTTTCAGATGTCAACTTTCTAATGTTCGTTTGATTTTAAACTAAGATTATTTAATAAGCATTACAGTTATAAAAACTATATTTAGTCCAGATTATTATATGTTTACTATGGATTTATACCCTATCAAACAATAAGGATTTATTCCAATAATTCGTTTTTTATAACCTCTGCAGTCGGGGTAAAACCAGGTGCTCCAAGTGGCGTAAGACCGGAACAGTCAGTATTGATGATTCCTCCGATTAAGACGATAAAAACGCATCAGGCGTCAATTTTTTATATTTTAATGATTTATTTTCTAATTTAAATAAATGCAGAGGGTTAATTCAATGTAGAAACTGTCTCAGCTGGGCCCACGAAAGCTGCAGTGGCTAGGAGGAAGAAGACAACCGCTTTACATGCGAATTTTGTAACTAATATTCTTAAATTGTCATACAAAATAACAAGTAATATAAAAAAAATTTAAGTCAATTCCTACTTAGGTCAACAAAGAAAATTTTTTTTAAAGAAAAAGAACAAAAAAAAAAATGAAAAAACTGTATTAACATCGTCATCCACTACAAGTTCAATTTAATTCTACCACCGACATGAAGAAAGCCGGCTAAAATAAAAAAAAATGTCTGCCAATCTTATCGGCCCATAGATAAGGAAAGCGCCAAGTCGTCACGTGATGATTATTAACCAATGATTTTTCGGATACCCCTAGCGTCGGAAATAGAAATTAAAAACCGCTCCTAAGAAGAACGGAATAGTCAAACGAATTCCGAATCCGTTAGCAGTTTCTGAGCGAGTAAGCAGTCGAAACTGGTTTTTGACTATAAAAGTGTTTTAAGGAGCGTTTTTCTGTACTAAAAGATCGGAAAGGCGAATTTTTACATTCGCTCCCTTTTGGAGTTCAGAAATCGCTCAATTGAATTTAGCATGTATTTGAACTTGAGTGGATGAATAAAAAGTATTTTATTAACGATTGAAAATTTTAACAAGATATATAAATAAATATATGTAGGGAGAGTGTAAACTACTAGTAGGAATTGAAAAAATGATTGCTTCTTTTCCACTGAAAATCGAATTTTCCTAATTTTCCATAACGTTAACATGTGTACCCGGTTTTACCCCACCAGTGGGGTAAAACTGGGTAGTTTAACATTTTTTACTAAAAAATCATTGATAAAAAAGTAATGAAGCTGTGACGTTTCTGGAAAGATATATTCTAATCTAATAAACAATGAATATTGTAGTAAAATTTGACAAGCTCTGCGTCGCATAGTTAAGCTCCAACAGGCCTTCGAGCCTAAGCTACCCGGTTTTACAACACTTTCCCTACTTATAAGTAAAATTCGGGACAAGTCTGGGGCACTTATTCAATCCAGGACAAACAGTCAAAAAACGGGAATGTACTGAACTATTTGAAGATATCTTGTTAGCTTAGCTATGATACCAATTAGGGTCAGAGAAATTGATTGTTCGTGCCTATTCAAATTACTAGTGGCCGCAAGGCCTAGTGTTAAAGCCTCGGATTCGGGGCTGGAGGGTTCTAGGCTCGATACTACTGATCTCCCGTTAGGGTGGGTCGAAAAAAATAAATATTTTTTTTCGGAATGCTTTAGTGCGGAAAAGTTGCTATTGTAATAAGAAGAAAAATGGCATAAAAGAAATATAGAACGGTTAACATCTTCCGTTCGCGCATCGTACTTAAAGTTAATGAAAAATTGCAAAATCGCGCCTTTTCTGTAAATTTTTTAATTTAGTTAAAACTTTTAAAGTAAACACTTTTTAGTTTTCTATGCTTGTTTTATGGTTTAAATAACCTAAATAAATTAAATTCTGAACAATAATCTAATTTTTTCCCTTCGCGCAACGTCTCAGAAAAAAACAGAAATATACCAATTTTTCTCAATTTTCACTGCGCAACTCTTCTCTCCTTTTGCTAGAACAAAACAACACAGAACTCACCACGTGGAGGTGGTTGCACGTAGAGTTCGACCCACACCCTACCCAAACAACCATCCCATTGCTGGGTGTGGTATTTACATTATATTTATAACTATTTACAAAGATTTTCCATAGAGTAGTATTCTTTGGCTTATTGCGTTTTCTGCGTTTTCTTTTTTATATCTATTACGCATTTAAAGTCTGATTTTTTAGAGAAATTAGGCATAACCGATCTAGACTTCAGTGTTTCTCGGATAGAGCCATCTCTAGCGTCATGCCCACATACTTTATTCGAAGCCTCTGTCACAAGTTTGATCCATCTCTCCACAGCCTGGGTGTGACAGGGAAACTTTTGTATTTCTCTGATGGGCGTAGTGTCAGAATTGATTAGTGATTTAATATCATCTTCACTTAGGTCCTGCAGTATTGGCGGAGGGTACACCACACAAGAATTCCAATTAATAATGTCAATGTAATCGGAAGCTTGAAAGTTTATCTTCGGTGGTACGAAATTTCTAACTGTCTTCTTTTTTGGGGCGATTTGTCTTGCTTTTAAGATCATCCTGTAATCGAGATCCCGAATGTGTTCTTTTTCATCGACAAGCATTGCCAACAGAACATTATCTGTGCGCGCAAAGAACGCATTTCGTTGTATTACTGGATCGATAACTTGAAGTAATTCGTCGGATAAATACCGTGATGTTTGGATTGTTTGAAAGACATGTTTTGGTCCGTCAGTAAAATATTTGCTCTTTTTTACGGCAAACCACACAGGCATGTATGTTTTTCATAGCAAGTGAGCTACTGCCCGATTGGCCCACTAAAAGATTTAGGCCCTGCAGTTTGACCGCCAATATGTTGGAAAATGAAGCTCATTAAAATGCAGGAGGCATATGTTACACTGTAGCGGGGGTCCTACATGTTTTTCTATTCGGTGGATGGCACCGTTCTTCCATCCAGTGTTGGTTACAGTGCCATCACGCCCTACTACTTCTAGTTTTCGCATTCATCATTAGCTAATGTTGTTAGAATAAACATTAAACAATCATAACAGAAAACAATGCACAGCACAGACTCACAGAACACACGTCACACACAGCACTAAAGCGTGTACAACTTGTAACAGACAAAGAAAGACTGAAGTGAAGGCCATAGTGGTTGGTGGCGACTGGCGAGTAGAGTTGGGGGGCGCGGGGGCGGGGGGGCTGCAGAATAGTTAGGGATGGACCACGCCACGGTTCAATCTAGTTCAAACCAGTTCAATTTAATTCAAGTGAATTCTGGTTCGTTTTGTTCTAGCAAAACGAACGGAGAGTTACACAGTGAAAATTGTGAAATATTGATAAATTTATGTGTTTTTTAGGTTATTTAAACCATAAAACAAGCATAAAAAACTAAAGCGTGTTTATTTTAAAAGCTTTAACTAACTTAAAAAATTTACAAAAAAGCCTAAATTTTTGCAATTTTTCATTAACAATGCTCGAACGGAAGATGTTAACCGATTTAAATTTTTTATGCCGTTTTTCTTCTTACTACAATAGGCAACTTTTCCGCACTAAAGCGTTCCGAAAAAAAAAATAAATAAAAATTCGACCCACCGTATCCCCCGTGTATGTGGGCTTGATACACCTTAAATCTGACGTCGCGGGTCAAGTGTCCTCCTGCTGGTGTGATGTAGGAGTTTGAAGAGGGAGAGTGTCACGTGAGGTGTCGTCCTCATCATCTGACTGCGGTTCAAAATTACGAGGTCCTTCCCAAAATAACCCCAGTGTTGCTTCAAAACGGGATATGAATTTAACTAAACGAAACTTCAAATTGCCATTAGCAACCATAATTAAAAAAAAATGTTGATTTCAAGCGGGCCGCTAGTAACAAAAAAGTTTTCATCATTTTTATTCGAAAATTTTATCAAGAAAAAATTAACAAACAATACAAAAAATAGCAATTACTTCAACAGAAGACCAATATCGATTTTTATAGAAAAGATTTTATAGAGAAAATTATAAAAAAGAAAAACAAGGCATTGGATCATTAATTAACAGTGAATAAAAATAAGCTCTTAATCAGGACTTGCTTAGATGTGAGTCGCGATTCTAAATTTGATACCATAGAAAATTACTGTGACCCTTCCAGAACATTAAATCACAGTCCTAACGTTTCCTCAATATTTTCCTTCACTAAAATATACTGTGACCAATCTCGTAATCTTTTTAAATGGTTGGGAAAAAATACCGTCCCACTATCACCATATCAAACAAATTGGGTATTAACTCTCACCATATTACCACAGTCGCTGTTCACACTACAAACGCTTCCCCAATCTTATAAAACGAAGATAATAATAAGCTTAAGATTCCTCTGTGTTCGGGGGGATATCAATATAAGAGGGGGGAGGGAGGAAAAAAGTGTCAGCATTACTCATAAGAATGGTGAGAGGTCTGCAGAAGGGTGAGAATAAAGGAAGAAATTGATGGAAGAATCTTTTGGTGTATGTGTTTTGTTCCGGTGGTCGCATGATTTTCTCGGGTCTTTTTTTACAAATGGGTTCATAATAATAGAAGCCTCCGGATTGGACAATATAGGCCTCCTTTTGTATTGTTGATCATTCCGACCTTGACTCGATTCAGTAGCTCTTCGCGGGGAAAAATGCGAGCGCTTATTCCCCTTTAGGGAAAAAAGCTTCAGGTTGGTTTGATGTGTGAAAACGCGCGGGGAATTTGGAAACACATTTTTCTTCGTTCTGTCTCCTTTTAGCGCTGCTTTTGTGTTCGATTTTAAATGAAGTTTATTAGAATTAAATATCCTTCAGTACAATTTTTCGAAGTACTCATTTAAAATTAAACTACACTCAGAGTAGATACAATAAAATGGAATTTTACATATATTTGTCAGCCGGATTTGGAAACATTCGAATGTTAGTATTGGAATAAACTAATAAATCGTCGTTTAACAAGCAGCGCCACCCATCTCAATTTTTTGAAATTTCAAACTGAAAGAAAGAACCAAACATGTATGTGAACGAATGTGCATGTCGAATAAAGAACATAACAGCTATATCTTCCGTCGGGTAAATGATTGTCGAATAAGTGTGGCGAACCCATTCAAAATACTTTAAGGCAGTGACTTCCTATAAGTGAACAGGTGCGGATTAAGCTTGCTGGGGGTCCCCTAGTGCTAAATTTGTTGAAGGCCCTCTGAGACGTTACTTAAACTTACGAAGTTTTATTCATTATTTTTTCAATAGTATAATTTCGAGCACTTTTAATCATTGCATTTACGAATAATTACCATTATATTATTTATTTTTTATAATTAGCTTAATTGATATTTGTCGGTAATTAAGACGTTTTGAATTTAACAATTTTATTTTTATAATTCTAAACACGCGTACACAAAAATTGTTGAAATAAGTTTAGGATTCATTGCATGAAAGGGAATGCAATCGACTTTCTTTTATAACAAAATTACTTTGAGTATTACTATTGAATAAATAATTGTTATAGGCCACACAACACTTAACGAGTCAGGAAGCTCAAAAAATGAGTTAATTTAATACTAAATATGAAAGTATAATTAAATATAAATAATAAAAACATGATAAATATTTAAAAAATCTGCATTTCGGAACCCCATTTAAATCCGGAGCATCTGGCCTGTTGTGCTTTTCTTTTAACCAGCCCCCTGTCTTTGGGGTTAAAAATGCCAGAAAAAGCCAAGCAAATATATTATTTGTTTATTGGGTTACATGGCGATAGAGCAGATTTTGCTGTATTGTGCCAAACATGCGATGAAAAAGCAAAGGTATGAAGAAGTAAGGAAAGGAACGGATGAATTAGGTTGCTATCATATTTACACCTTTTTAAACAAATTTATAGAATATAATTAATATAATTGGTACAATAAATCGATTGAGACAATACAGAAAAAGTTAGGAGGCAATTAAATTGCTTACATATAGAGAGAAAAGAAGAAAATCGATGCTTTGAAATTGGTTTCATTGAAGCAATCAATCGCACAACGGATTGATACGGCGAAGGCTAGTGTTCGATGCGTAAAATTTTTTTTCGGGTTCTTTATTACTTCCTTATGAATTTCTGCCTGTTCAGTGCTCGTAATGAGGAAGTTTATTTTATCATGAAGTTTCTTGTCCTCTTGAAAGGCTTTTTCGAAGAAGACGTCGGCTCGAGTTTCGGACGTTTACACCGATGAATAATGCCTTCTTCGCAACAATGGAATACGTTACTGATTGCGAAATGCAGGAAACGGTATGAATGAAACTGACGTTGGGAAAAATAAAGCACAAAATGTGCATCAACAAAACAAAATCGAGGGCGTTTAAGAGCAATTCCATTACAAATTCACTCGTTTTTTAGCGGACCTTTATATGTAAAGGTAGCAGTGGCGTAACCACTGAATGGTTCCAGGGATTGATGTATTATTTTCGCTCCTGGTCGTATTTGGCTTTAAAAACTGGATATGAAAGCAGAAATATATTGTCTCTGCAGTGCCCCCTGCTTTTATATGTAAAAGTAGCAGTGCCGTAACCA
>BGPR01000106.1:371441-381742 GCA_013235015.1 Araneus ventricosus | reverse complement strand
CTCTGCAGTGCCCCCTGCTTTTATATGTAAAAGTAGCAGTGCCGTAACCAAGGCAAATGTTTCCATTGCATAATATATTTATTTTCGCTTCCTGTCATATTTGGCTTTATAAACCGGATTTGAAACTAGAAATAAATTGTCTTTGCAGTGGCTTCCCCCTCCCTGGTGGTTTTACACTGGAAAATGGCACCCGAGGCACTGTATATATTTTCTCTCCATCTGCGGTATCATTCATCGTTTTTGGCCTTTACATGTGTAATAAAAGTAAAAGTGCATCTCTTCTTCTTCGCAGCATCCTCCTAGATATAGCGCCTGAAACATATATACCCTCCTTTTCCGCCCTTCGTTACTCCACTCTTCCTCCCCCACTCCTGACTCATTTCATGGACATGGACCTCACCTCATTACGATATATCTTAGCGCCACTGAATGATGCTTAGAACTATGAACTTTTCCCAAGTTTCTTGGTAATAGGGGAGAATCACAGGATTTGGATCACCTGAAAACCTTTTAATGTGCAGTGATGGAGAAGGAATCTTAATGAAAAACAGGCAGTAGATTTTTTTGTAGCTTATTTATCTTAAGGACAGTGTAATTAACTTTTAATGAAATGCACTTTAAATTAAGGAAAAAATAGCTTTAAAAATGTGAAATCGGTCCAATCGAGGAAACCGGTTGCCTAGATTGAATCACTAGTTGCCCAATTGGACCACCAATTTCCTTAAGCACTATTAAAGCAGAAATACTTTTTGATTCTTAAATTTGCACCTACACAATGCATGAACCCAAATATGACGTTTTATCCACTGTATCACTTTCTCTTCTCCCCTTTTTCCCTCACAAATAATATAACTGATACGCATCCTAAGTTTTTTCAATTTTTGATCTAACATTTGACTGTTTTATTGTCCTTTTATTGTTTTTTTGCTTTGACTTTTTCTAATGCCAATTTATGAGGACTACTAGCGGTAATAAACTGAATTCAGAGCTTTGTTGTAGTTTAAGATAATAACCCCATTTATTTAGATGGTCCAATTTTGGCAACCATTTGTGGTCCAATATAGGTATCCTTTGGACAAGAACAACAACAAAAAATCCCCCTAACCTTAATTTGAAACTATTTCCATAAAATGATTATAGTAAATTGTAGCTTAAGAAGTTTTCTGTCTCGGGATATAACATATTTTTATACATAATTTAGAAGTGTTAGAAGTGTAAGGACTTTTTGGCTTTCGTTAAAATAATCGATTGCTGATATATAAATCTAAGCACTTGCTCTCTAACTGTAGCCACCTAGGGCTTTCTCCTAAAAATGATATCATACACCCCATTTACAGGGTTGTAACACATTTTGTTTATTTTATGGCCCAAATATCGAAATGAAGTTATGATATTGGTCAATTTAGGCCCCCGCCGGTCCAAAATTGCCGTCTCTGCCCTACATATTTTTCGCTTTGTAGTCTTTTGTTTACAATAGTTCACTTTTATTAGTGATTTTCTTTTGAACTCAGGGTATCTTAAACTCGACTGTTTATCACCTATTTTTGTCTCTAAAAGAATTCATCACGAAAAGATTTTTTTAACCCAAAATTACTGATACGTTGGTGAATCAAATAGGACATTGGAATATTTATGAATAATAAATAAACAGGATTAGTTTCAATAAAGAAATATTTTATTTTAAGATGAAGTGCATCGTTACTTTTGCTTCCTGATGTTGGCGAATCTGACAAAAGTAAATTGCTATCGATATTTTCTAAGATTCAGTTGAGGCTCACACCCCATATCAGCGCAAGATATTTTATGATATCTCCACGATATTGCTACGATAATCTGAATGCCACACAGTATCGTACAGATATCGTATGAACATTGTAAGGCATTTTGTGCTAATAGGACCATTACTTAAGAACCCCGGTTCAAATTCAACTGATGGGCAATTCACAATTTCTATTGCAGAGTCAGTGGCCCTCCACTTTTCACATACAACATGTCAACAGAAAACTGCACCGAAAGAAACTTAATCTTCTTGCGCTTTACTTCTATTGGCCAAAAAATTAAAATTATAAGTATCTTAAATTTCATTAATCTGGCTAAAAAGTATAAAGAGGATTCGCTTAATGGAGGTTTTAAGGTAGAAACAAGATGAAAAACAAATCAACTGTCAAAAATACAAAAATGGGGAATGCAGTTAAATGAGAAATTGATTCAAATGGATAAAAACTGATATAAAAAGAATAATAATAAAATAATCCGTATCAAATGTTGCATGTCTTCCATTTCGAAGGTTATGATTTAGTATCGTCAAGGTCCGAAGAATTGTCGATTTCTCTAAGCATCAATTTTTCGTTTTTCTGCCGGAAAGCTTACTAGATTCAGTAGATTTGTCCATGATATGCGATTGTTAAATTTCTCTTTAATCAGACGTCTTTATTAGTTTTTTGAATTATTCAGTGAATTATAAAAGAGCAGGAAGTGACTTAATGTATATCTCCGACGTCATCCTAAGCATATTTTATGGTTTAATCAGTAACAGAAAGAGGTAAATGCTTCTTGTTAAAACCTGGTTGCAACCAAGCCTCTTCTTTCGCTTAGTGATTCAGTTTCTTGTTATTTTATTAAAACTTCAATGACTTTACCAGTCTTTGATTCTTCCATGGTTCCCACTGACCATCAGTCTAATTTTCCTGAATAAATAATTATAATATTAACGAAGAATTTGAAGCAAACCTATTTATTTTGGCTTTATCAACGTCCCGCGGTTATGTATGGTCAACTTCTGCTTCCTTTTTTACCTATACATTCTAGGTAAAAGTGTATTCTACTTTAATGTATACAGCGGAAAAAGTGAAGAGGTCTTCTTTTGAAATGGAAATTAATATCATGCAAAGAAAGCCAAAAAACAAAGATAAACTCAGAGGTAATAAAAAAACAAACAAACAAGGAATCCATTCCAGTCCATTTTTTCAAGGGCTAAGGACTTTAATTCGAAATGGATTCAAAATAATAATTGGGAAATTTTTCTGTAAGAAGCTTTATTTTTTCTAGCTATATCTGACAAGGCGATAAATAATATTACTTGGCGATATTCCTCTTTGTATGAATGTTACAGTGGGAGGAATTCTGGTGCGGTGTTGAACTTTTGCGGTATTAAGAACAAGCAGATGGCTCTTTGCAGATAGATCAGTGGCTGTACTAGATACTTACATTTATTGCATGAAAGTTATTTGCTTCTAATGCTAACTAAATTGAATCTGTCTGTAATTTATTATTTCTTTCTTTTGTACAATTTTCATCCAAACTATTTTTAAGAAAATGTTATGGTAATACCTAATTATTAATCTAAAGTATTTTCCAATGACATATTTTACCTTCTGTTTCATTTCAGCGAAATTTTCCTTCCAGGTTATTCATATAACTTGTTGAGATGAATATAATTTGCACCCCTCCCCCAAAAATAAAGACATACTGTGATGGTATACTGAATGATTTCGAATTTTTCTGTATATCAAAAATCTACTGAATATAAATAGCAGAAGTTCTGCCCGGCAGAATTTCACTTCGTACTTCATCGGCTGACGACTTTTAAGATATAAATATAATAATGTTATAAAATTTATGTAGTATGTTCTTAATTGTGAAAAGCAGGTAGGTTTTGGTTTTTATTGAGTGCTTATTTTATCAGTGGAAAGGAAGATATATTATTATCGACTTATGATATATTTGGAGACATACTTTAAATCGGAAATCCTCATTTAACAGCAGGAAGTCGAAATTTCAATTTTTCATTATTCATCAACTTTTTCTTTGAAATGATATAGTTTTATATCAGACCAAACTAATTTTAACTGGAAATTCGAGTTTGCATTCAAAACTGGATACTGCAAGCAGAAAATATCAAATTAGGGATAATTTTCATAATTTAGTTTAATTAACGTTCCGTTTTGAAGCAACAGAAATTTTGGAACAAACCTCGAAATTTTGAACCACGGTCAGATGAGGAGGACGACACCTGAGATGCCGCAACTTTTCCAAACTTCCGCACCACACCTTGGGTTTCGAACCTGGAGCCTTCCGGTCCCTAAGCCGAGATCTTACCACTAGACCACCGCGTTCTGATCTTCATGTAAAGACGATCCCTTGTATAAACATAAGTTACACACTATTTAGAAGGAATCCTTATAGAAAAGGGTCTCTTTCGTGTTGATATGATGGTTCAGGTGTAACAAAATCATTCAAAATCAAAAACACTTTTTTTGGTGCAATGTACGGTAAAAAAAAAAGAAAGAAATTCTCCGAAGCACTTAAAGAAGTTCATTTTATTTTTCGGAAGCTATAAAGCTTCTGTAGTTTTTATTTTGACGCTAATGATTTGTTCATTCTTCTGTGAACAAATACCCTCGACTGGAAAGGCAAACATCAGCCGGCGATTAGTTATGCAATTCCGCGTTCTTATCATTTCATCTCCTCTTGAAGGTTACACATTTCTTTACTTTTTTCCGAAATATGCCAAATATAGATTGTATCGGAGATGAATTTGTAACCATCAATTTCGACTTGGGGAACAGTCAATTGAAACCAAAAGAAACAGGAATTCTGCTAAAGTGAACAGTTTCATTTTATAGGTAGTACAACCCCGGTTAACCGAGATAAAAGCTTGGGGGGGGGCTGTTTCGGATGATTTTTTCGGTTAAACCATGGGCATCTATTACTATTTTGTATCGAATCACGGTATGTAATTCTGAAATGATCTGAATGTGAAACGAATGCAAAACTCTCTTTGTAGGCTACACATATGTTCTTTGCGAAAGTTAACCCTCCATCGACTTCAATTCGACTGACAGGCGCAGGTAAACAGTATCGTCATTAATAAGTTAATGCCCATTAATTTTAATTTTAACATTCTAAAAATTAAACGCTGATCTTCTTGGAGAGGCTTGAAAGGAACAATTGAGGATACCGTTGCAAAAAAGTTTCGCTTTCGCGATTATTTCCGTATATTGGTTTTGCGATCTCAGAGGTATTTCGAGTAACCCGGGTTTCGGTTAACCCGAGTTCATTTAACAGGGGTTTTACTGTTCTGTCACTCATAAATAATAAGGAAACACGCAACCGTTGTATTTATTTATTATTTTTTTTAACTGAAATGTACTTTAATGAATGTACTTTATGACTGAAATGCACTTTAATGAACGTACTTTATGACTGAAATGTACTTTAATGAATGTACTTTATGACTGAAATGTACTTCAATGAATGTACTTTATGACTGAAATGTACTTCAATGAAAGTACTTTATAACTGAAATGTACTTTATGACTGAAATGTATTTTATGACTGAAATGTACTTCAATGAATTTACTTTATGACTGAAATGTACTTCAATGGATGTACTTTATGACTGAAATGTACTTTAATGTATGTGTTTCAATGAAAAGTTTCACATCTTAATGTAAGATGATGACTCATTGCTATATTTGAAATATCTGATTGCTTTTCTTCAATTATGGTGGAAAATTATACACTAAGAACATATAGAAAAAGAACAGATAAAGTTCATATGTTATAGCGTCAATTATTTACATATTAATTAGAATTCTAGAACTTATGGACTAAAAATCGTTTTATTGTCAATAACAAATATATTCAGAAAATATCTTATCTAGAGATATCTAAACAAAAATTTCCATAGAATATATTACACGGAATTAATAAATTTAATATTCTGCGTATAATACAAGGATTTACCGCGTCCGAACTCGTAGACATGCGGGCATATGAATCAATGATTGACCACTGCATTTGGTGCAGATCATGCAAAAAGCACTCTGTTACAAAGGTAGGAGCTGTTGTAATATTCGTAACGAATAAAAAGTATATATTTGTAGAATTATTAAAATATTTAAAGAAAAGAAAATAATTAGATAAAAAATCGTTTGGTCATAAAAGAAATTAATTTAAAAATATCGTTTGGCTAAAAAAGAAATTAATTAAAATATCGTTTGGCATTAATTATTTTCTAAAGGTTATAAAAATAGTGCGGCAACGATATATTTGTCTTTTGCTAACGTTGTCTAGCAATGGAGAAGAATAAAGATGATTGAACATGGAATTCGATGTCAGTGAGTGACGTAACGTTTGTGATGTAAGTGTATGTGTTTGTTTTACATGTTTGTGCTGTGGAAGACGTCCAATAAGCATATTATTTTTGATAAAGAATTCTCCTCGATTCTTCATGCTATGCTGAAATACATTACGCCGTCATCTGGAAAAAGTGCCGTTAACTAATACACTTTTTAATATGCCAAAAATGCTATTTTCAAAATGCCAAAAATACCATAGCACCTGTTTCTTAGACGCCGTTAACTCATCCTCGTATAAGGTATATAGAGCCACCACAAAAACTTCAAGCAGTAACTATTCTTTGCAGTCCCACGACGGGAGAAATGACATATAACTGACATATAAAGACCCCCGAATTACTTACCATGGGAACAGAGCTTAATATGGGACAGTCTGAGCATAAATCTTTTGCTGCTACCTCAAAATTAGTCAAAACCGTTTAACAACTCAGTTCTAAACCTCATTCTAAGCGGCTTCTGACACCAAACGTAAGAAAATTCTAGAGGTTTTCTCAAGGCACCTTTTTACGTTCAGGTTGAGGAAAAGTGTACAGGCACTGGCATTCAAACGAATATCTTAGTCAGATGAATTTGCCGACTGGGACGCTTTCGGTTAACCAATGTTTCGGTAGATTGATATTCGGATAATCGATGTTCTGCTGTTGTTTATGCATTTTTAGTCGCACTCGATTTACTGAACTTGTTTGTCAATTTACTGAGTGTAAGATATATGCATTCAATAGTATAGTTTTAAATTTGTGGAACCGCAACATCAAAAGGTGTTTGGGTGTTAAACAAAGGGTATCCATTATATTTAAGGTACTAAATTGTTCGGAGAAAAAATTTAAATAAAGCATGCACAAAAAGGGATTTACAGAGCTAAATATCAAAAATAGGCTTAAATAGTCACAATTAGAAATAAAAATTCGTATATCATCAGTAGTTTTTGAAAATAATTATTTATTTTCAAGAATTTTAATAAAAATTTCAATGTTAAGAAAAACAGCATAATTGAAAAAATATGAGACATACTTAATTTCAATTTCGCATGCGTACATATCAAACTATATAGACTGTAATAGACACACACACACACACACACACACACACACAGCAAGATAAAACTTATTTTAATAAATATCTTATGAATATTCAAAGTGGGCGTCATTAATTTTTTGCAAAAATTATCCTATGCGTCAAACTGAAAGTGACTGCAAAACATGACTAAATTAAGCTAGCATAAAATCTGAGGTCTATTACACCCTCAAAGGTTTTTGACACATGTGTATTAAATATCAATTAATTTTAATAGTATTGTTTTGGAGATAACACGTTTTTCGTGGATCAATTTTAGAGAAATTTTCATTTTTCAGATATTCATTTAAAATATATTTATATTCATTTAAAAATATAATAACACATTAGTTCAAATAAGTATCAAGGAATAAGAATAAAAACAAAGAGTATTTTAGAATCTTAAAAGTCGTGGCTTTATTTTTAGATCATAAAAAAGTTTTTGAATTTTTCTTTGAAAATCGTTTTTTTAACCTAGTCGGATACCTTAAAGAAACAGATCAGCTGAGGTTGATTATTACAGCTGATTTTAACTTGTATGATGTTACTGACAATAAAACTTTTGTCCAAACAATGATGCAAAAAATTTTGTGATCTAACAGCATTTTATTTAAATAAATTTAATTTATGAACCTTGTATGATCACAGTATGAACCGAACCGATCAAAGAAAAACAAACACTTGAAGACAAAAATTTGAAGATGAGCCCCAGAACTTGCTTCCTTGCATGATCCCATGGCCTATAGTACGTTACGCAGATGGACCGTTTTCAATTGCCATTTAAATTTGGTAAACAGTTTAAAGCACTTCCTTCTTTCAAAAAATCATTATAATTTAATTCCCATCAAGACATTTCATAACTTTCTCGGGCCGGCAGATGGAGGGGAAAAAATCCCTCATCTTGAAGAACGAGCGGAGAAAAAATTCCCTACGTCTTCTCGTGAAGAGGATGATCGCGTGTTTGAGAAGTGGCGGAATGCCAAGGAGATCCGAGTTTGCCCTCTTCTTTCAGTTTGAGAGCTTGGGAAAATCTTACACACCCCTGAGGAACCTCTCGGAACGAAAGCATGGTCACAAAAGGGTAGGTGCGACAGAATTTTTAAAAATTATGCATCAATTAATATTTAACATAGATCTTATTTCAATATGCGTAAACATGACTTCATAATAATTAGTCTTATTAATTTTTCAACAATTCCGTTTGCTAATTGTTTCATTCACCAGACTGGTTCTGAACATTTCATCTTCGGGATTTAACATTTCATATTAGTTTTAAGTCGCCTCATCTAATGATTTGTTTGCTGAATTTTGCTCGTTTTTACCCTATGGAATCCAAATAATTAATAACGGTCTTTGTATTTATATATTTTTAAGGATTACATTTTAATTTTGTGTTAACAGAATGTATATTTACTTATTTTGCCTTTTGTAATTAGTTTCTTAGATTTAAAAAAATGTCATCTGTTTTCTTATAGTTAACATCTAATAATTAATGTTATGTTTGTATTTACCTGTATTGAGGATTACAGTTGAATTTTGTGTTAATACATCATACCTTTGCTTTTTCTAAAACCCATGTCGGGCCAATCAGTTAAAGGAGTTAAGGAGTGTTTGGAAGGTCGATGGCAAGATATTGCTGATTTTGTTTTCCATAATTAGTTTCTTAGAATTTTTTGTTTCATTTTTTACCTCTCCCCCTCCTTGTGTTCCTTTAAGAGGGCACACACCCAACAATGAGAATGACCGTATTTTTGTTTACCTGGCTATAAGCTAAAAATTTATTTATGGTTCGGTTTATAAAAATAACTTAGCTGCTTATATATGAGAACACAAAAATATATTTGCCTTTCATTTTACAAAGGCACATTAGCCACGTTCATATAAAATTGCGAAAGTTTATTTATTTTTCAGTTTATAAAAGCAACTTACCCGCGTCCGTAAACAGAGACAAAATGTTCTTTTAAGTTCACGAAGGCAGAATAGCTGCATCCGCATGCAATGCATGCTAAAAGTTTACCTTTAAATTTACGAAGGCAATTTTCATGATTGCGAGCAAAAGTCTAATTTATCTAAGTTTATAAAGGCAACTTAGGTGTCTCCTTATACGAGTGCAACATTGTATTTAATTTCCAGTTTATAAGAGCAACTTAGCGGTGTTCCGTAAACGAGTACAAAATCTTATATACTTTTTAGTCAATGAAGGCAAAATAGCTCAGTCACAGTACCCATACAAAAGGTTTATTCACAATTTCAATTCACAATGGCAAATTAACTATACCCGTGTTTGGATACTCTTCGACTTCACAAGGCAAATTACTAGCCTGCATGCACTGATATAAACTTCAGTTTATAAAGGAAAATTATTCGAGTTCTTGTAAGAATGAAAGCATTATTTATCTTTAAAATTATAGATTACCAAGACGAAATATGAAAATAAATATCATGGGTTACCAATCGGTGGTACGGGTATCCCATATGATAGGCTCTGTGCCGCCTTCGTACACCAGAAATATGTAGCAAATGTCAAAAAATCATATCAAAGTGTAACTAGATAAAAAAATTCTTAGCAATGAATCGATAAAAATTAATTTTCAAAACGGATTATAATAACAACACTTAAATTCTTGAAAACTTTTCTAATAAACTTGTTATGCACGAGAAATAGATACAACAAGTCTTCCTTATCCCCGAACTGTAGAATATATCTTTAATTTAATAATCCCAAATATAAAAATCCCAAATATAAAAAATCACAAATATAAAAAACTAATTACCTCAACTTCAGCTACTTCACAAAGACTTTATCAGCTGGTAATTTGCCCAACATGCACAACTTTTCGAAATCACAAATAAAATAAATTTATTAACTATTGTCTAGTATGTGAACATAAATCTCTGTGTGTTTAGGCACATTTATTTAACTTGATTTGTTTCATGTTTGTAAAGATGGAATTATGTAATCGAGCTTTGAAATTGAGCAAACTTGCGAATTCTGGATGACATAAAACTACTTCAATATTTCCAGAACTTTATTATCAGTTATTGGATTAATTTAATTAAATTTTGATATTATCAGTTATTGGATTAATTTAATTAAATTTTGAT
>BGPR01000106.1:347808-371431 GCA_013235015.1 Araneus ventricosus | reverse complement strand
TATTATCAGTTATTGGATTAATTTAATTATTAATTTAATTAAATTTTGATATTATCAGTTATTGGATTAATTTAATTAAATTTTGATTAATACAAGTGGCGCCAGCTGATAGAGAATTTGACAAAAAATCGTTTCAGGATAGCATAATATTCATAATAATGAATTATATATTAAAATACGAAAAATCTAATTTTTAGTATATTATTAAAAGTGTGTCTTTAAAAACTGTTTTTATCAAGAGTACAGTAGAGTCCCGCTAATCCGGACCCAACTCGTCCGGACATCCGGATAATTCGGACGGGATTTTTTTAAAAAAACAGGATATACAACCACTAAATTTTGAATTTTAATTATGTATACAAATTATTGTATTGTAAAAATTGCAAAACTGATTTTTAATTCTACATCAGTTCGTAGGTTAAAGACATAGGTCTGAGTATACAGTAGCATTAAAACTAAAATTAAGCTGTAGGAAAAGTTGTATGTACTTAAGAAAAAACATGGATTTTTATAATTTTACTCATTTAAAATTTGTATGACTTGCATTTTAAGGGGAATTCTGTTTAATCCGGATTTTCGATGATCCGGACAGGTTTTAGCTATATTAACGTCCCGTTTTGAAGCAACACGAGGTCCATTTTGAGACGAACCTCGTAATTTTGACCCACGGTCAGATGGCAAGGGCGACACCTGAGCTGGTACCCCCTCTCCAAACTTCTACGCCACACCAACGGGAGGACGTTTGGCCACTACGTATGATTTAACCTGCAACAGGCCCCGTACACGGCGGATCTTCAGTGGAATCGGGTTTCGAGCCTGGAGCCCTACGACCCCAAAGCAGAGACCTTACCACTAGGCCACCGCGGCCTGATACGCACAGGATCATCCCATCTAGCGGAACTCTACTGTATTTTGAATTTAACCCTCTCATACCGAGAGAGGCGGTCTTGGGCGGTCTAAAAATTTCCCCTTAACAGCGACAAAGGCCGATCCGATTCTTCTGAGGGGAGGGGAGTTCTGAGATCGCTTAGGAGATAAGCGCGTTAGGGGGGGGGGGGCCAATTATCCTTGCAAACCACAACCCATTTCCGTGCGCCTTAAGGAAAGGTTATATGAGGGGGTGGAGTTGTGGAGAAAATGATCACCCAGGTTGGGAGAGTCCAATTCATGTCGTTTTCTCCCAAAAAGACCCGGTTTTAAAGGAGCTAGAAGGAAAAAGTCGCCTCGGGATTAAAGAGTTAAATGAAGTTGTAGTAAGTTGCATTAATTCTTTTCTCATGTTCCTTAATTTATATTGAGATAGGGCTAAACAAACATTTAAGGTAAAGTTTTGAATCGATATTTAACAGGCAGGAAGATAATCGATAGAAAGGAATTTGTACGAAGGGATGAGTTTTCTTGTTCCCTAAACTGCCGGTAGCAGTCCCAAACAGAGTCTTATAGAAAAATACCGGGAGCATGGAAACTTCAACTTCTGCAATATGCCTCTCTGTCAAGCAAAAACAAATACAAAAACTGCAGTCAACAAAAGTGACATGATACTTTTATAATGGTAATCTTATATCAAACTGAAAACTGTCTTCAAAAGAAATAATTAGTATATTGTATCTAATTCCTAATAAAGTTAAGCGTAAAAGCGAAGGAAGTTGTACTAAAGAAGAATAGTTTTTCCCCACTAGAGTAATCACACAAGAACTACCCCAATCCATCACTTATACATACGGTGAATTTGCATAACCGGCCACCATGACAAGAATCGGGCACTGTGGTCTCCGCATTATAGCTCCATTTCGAGCAGCACAGGCGACGACCCCCGCGTCTTAGGGTGGTACGACCCATCACGGTGATTGGCCCTAACAGCCACACCATTATCATTGTACTCACGTCCATGATCGAGAACCCGCTTGCTTATACGGTGGCTTCTCATACGCGTACTTGTGGTGCCCCCAGGTGAACATTCCCCCCTAGGGTAGAACACTTAGTTTGAAACAGTGATATGTGTATCACTAGGCAAATGTACCGGAAGGTATAAAGGCATGGAAAGAATTTAGTAGTGCACAAAAAAAATTGTGTCCTTATGGCATATGCTGCACCTTCTGAGTTTGATTACGACAAACAAAAAGCAGCAAGAGTTTCAATTAATTGGCGAATGATTTTTTAAATAAATTATGCCATTTTTAAAAATATATGTAATTATTAATAGTAAATTCGTTAAATATTTTGTATTTAACATGATATTAATTTAATGATTATCGATTTTTAAAATATTTCATTTTCACATGTCCGTTCTAAGAGTTTTAAACTATGCCAATTGGAAGAAATTATGCAATTAGGAACAAACTATCATTTTGTGAATTTCGGGTTAACTATTTTAAGTTTGCCGACTTCGGCGACCAGCTTATTGAATCAATTCAGCTGAATTAAAACATGCTAAAAAAGAATGAAAACATATAAACCATAATAAATCAGCTTATTGATTATATTTCTTAATATACGTAATATCTCAGAGAGTTTGGTTTACAAATACCATAAAATTTTGATGAAATAAAATATGAAAGCAAAATGTATTAAGATATTACCTCAAATTTAAACAATAAAAGAGAAACACGCAATTAAATATTTGTTTAAACAATGAAAACGGTTTGAACTGGCTGCAACAATGAAAATTGTTTTAAATTATGCCAAAAAATATTTTAAAAAATTTATTATAATTAGTGAAAAATTGTACGACAACTGAAATAATATGACTGAAAAGGTAAGTTTGATGATTTTAAAATTTCAGATGGTGTAAAAATGATTTTTGTGCTGTAACATGTTCGGAAGTTATTAAGCACGAACGTCTAAATTTTGCTGAATTTCTAATTAATTAAAATTTCAATAAAAGTGCTCCGGGGTGCAGATTTCCACCCTCCAATGTATATTTGCGCCAAATTTCGTAGTTTTATGTCCAGCGGTGTGCCCTGTAGAGCGCCAACACACAGACACGCACATTCTTCTTTATTATTAGTAGAGATAAAGCCTAAGAGTTGAACTAACTTCACTTGTGTACAACAGATATTTAAAATGCAATAATTAATTTTGGAACAACGCAGCATTTGAATGTTTCTGTAATGCTTTATGAAAATAGTTGCACACTAGTCTCCCGCTAATCCGGATTAGATTGGACCTGACCCTGTTCGGACCACCGAAAATCAGGATCAAATGGGATTTGCCTTAAAATGCACGTAATACAGGATTTATATGGGTAAAACTATAAAAATCGATGGTTTTTTCATAAGTACATGCAACTTTTCTTACAGTTTAATTTTAGTTTTAAAGCTATTTTATACTCAGATCTAAGTTTTTAGCCTACGAATTAATGTAGGGTTAACAAAACAAAACATCTTTATAAAGAATAATTAAAATTCAACATTTATTGGTTGTATATCCGCCTTTTTTAAAAAAAAATCCCGTCCGATTAACTGGATGGCCGGACGAGCAGGATCCGGATTAGCGGGACTCTGTAACTCAAAATGTGTGTCATGGAGTCGATTTGTACGTGCATAACTGCTTTCGCTTGAAAGCTAAGGGAAATTTCTGCTTTTAACCTTAATTTTTGAGCTGACAATAGCTTTATATGTCGTGTTGAGTCCAAAAGAACATCAGTCTGTGCTCTTAAAATAGTTTATTTCTGTCTTTTATGCATTGAATGTGAAGTGAATTGTAATATTCAGCGAGTTAATTAATTTTCAAACAATTCATGATCACACCTTTTCTTATAAGTCTAAAATTATTTGCGCTGAGCTTCATCGCCAATATTTACATATGTTGCTAAAAATATTTAAAGAAGTTACAAATTATAATACATGCTAAAACATTTAAAGTTCTAAAATTTCATCTTTGCATTTCAGTTCTAATTAAAGTAGATGAGTGCGACAATTCCTGTTTCTGAATTGTAAATTATTGCCCAGAGAAAGTAATTGTCTGGTTAATTAAGATGTCATACGATAAATATCAACCAATGAATGAACGGCAACTCTAGTCCAAGGTCCTTCGGAATAGGCTTTATCTTTATCATGACAAAATAAAATTTGAAACATATGTGACGGCGGTTAAGTTTTTACGAGGAATTTTATTATAAGGGCACGTGTCGTATCACGTTTTCCTAAACAATGTAAAAGGAATTATTATGGTCTTTGCCGTTTTGATATCTGTTGCAAAGTCGTAGCTTGAAACGATAAAATGTTTAACGGTTTTTAAAAAAAACTTTTGTGGAGAATAATGCACCAAGAATTTTTTTTGGATGCGCAAGGAACAATAAAAGTTCAATAATTTTATAGAGGAGCTACATTTATCTATAGTAGTATTACATTTATCGATATAATTTTTACAATTTAAAATTAACGAATAAATTAATCAAATATATTTATGAATATTATAAAGAGACATTCAAAAAAAAGGAGCTGATTTAAAATATTTATATCTAATGAACGACAATAGATAGAGACACGATACATCTATACTTATAAAAGGCGATGTTTGTGTGCGTGTGTGTGTGTGTGTTTGTCTGCGATGTCCAGACGAATCTATCGCACTTACAGCCATGAAATTTGGTACACAGGTAGTAGTAATGGTGACTGAATGCACCTCGAAGCCGAAATTTTAAATTTTAATCTAGAAATTTTTTTATTTAATGTTTTGTGTTGTTTTGGTTGATTTTTCGCATTAATTTCTCAATAGAATGGTTTCAAATAACTGTACGACAAAAATAGATACACCATCGGAAAGAGCACGCGATTTCCGTTCTAATGAAGTTAGTTTTGAATTTCTAACGCAATTTACTGAATTTTGAGAAATTTTTAAAAAATACCCAGTTTTGGCATCAAGATGCTACTTTTGGTTTTAAATTTGTTGCATCCGACTTTCTAATAACACTATTATTTTCAATTTTTTTCAGCTTATAAGTAGAACGGTTGTGTCGGATTTAAAACAACAACGGTTAAAATGTCTTTTCAAGTTTTTTTTTAAATTAATTTTTTTCTGGGCGGTTGAGAGTTATTTTTATGGAGAGAGTTCCTCGCGTGGCACGGCACTTCTTCGGAACGCAGATGGCTATGTGATTGGTTGAAGGGGAGGTGACGTCATAACCTTGAATTGAATGACTGATTATTATTTTCGGCAGTATCTTAACGTATTTATTCATCTCGCTTACTTAGCTTGCAGTATAATAATTTTCACATTGCAATTTTTTATTATTGTTTATCGTGAAAACAAAAAAGCGGGAAAATCAATAATGTGTATCTTTTGTTTTGATTTTGTTTTCAAAACTTTTTCATGTCATTGTGGGCGTTTTTTTTCTTCATTTTGTTGAAGTCCTGATTCCAAAGGCAACGCCGTGCGCGTACTGCTAGTATGCTATATGGCGAGCAAATATTTGACCTTGAATGCAATGATTTATTTGAACAAAGCAGTGGCAAATTTAGGATTTTGGTCAGAGGGGATGGGGCTGAGGTCATAAAAATTTTATACCAATAAGAGTCAAAAAGGACACTACAATACTTTCGATAATTTAATAAAAAAAAACATTGAAATAACTAGCCACAAAATGTTTCCGACCGCGTTAACTCTGCAAGTACGAGTGGAATGACTACAAAAGTGGGAAAAATTTCGAGCCTGTCAAGTCAGAAAGCAAAGTTGTAATGTTTCATTTTTTAAAAGAGGTTAAAAGCAAACAGGTGTCGTGATTTGGAAAAAAAAATCAAGAATTTCGGTTTATCTCTGGAGGAGCTGCTGCCAAATAGCACCCCACCCCAGGGTTCGCTACTGGAACAAAGATACATTTTAATTTAGGGTTTTAGTTCCAGATTGCTGTATCGACTTATCCAAATCATTTATTTCGAAAGTTTCACATTTGTTCTGACAAAATGTTTTCCTGTTTATGTTATGCTCTTTTATCGTTCTTTAACGGCGAATTCTTTATAAAAACCATGTGTACTGCTGCAGATCGAACGAAGAATTACATCTGAGAACCGGTGCAAGTCCTATTTTTGATACTTCTTGATAAGAATAGCAGGAACTGTTGAATATAATAAGATAGCATAGCGTTGATATGCGGTTTTATTATTCCCGAAGATCTGAAGAGTATGATCACCATCCATTTTCCCCATTCGATTGTCAACTCTACGAAGTAATTTTACAGGGTCTTTTAAAATCCCATGATCTCCTTGTTTGGGGTGCATAAAAGACCTAAGGCATGCTCAAAGCTTCGGCAGGATTACTTTTATTATGATTTTTTAGGGGCGGGGGTAGTAGTCAAAAAGGTAAACTCTATTTCTATCCAATATCTTTTAATTGCGAAATTTAGTGGAGGCTTATTTACATTGTAGAAAGTGCCTAACCATTAGTTTTATATACGCGTACATTGCTAACTTCTAGTATTCATTTCTATCTATTAACTATTCCTCTAAGGTTCTTTTAATGTTGCAAGAAATCATTAATATAGATAAATTTAAAATTTCAATCCATCCCTCCAAAGATAAAATTGAAGTCTGTCTGACATTTCTTCTTGGTAAAAATCTTAGAAGTCAAATTATTACATGCATTTGTAAGAGATTGCATACTTTCTTCAATATTTTCAAGGTCTAAAAAGTCTGTTTAATAAATAATTCATTTTAATTAGCCTAACACCTACGGAGCATGGTTTATGTGCACTCAGATTGAAATTTCGGACTTACGACTTCCTGTCGCAGGGGTGGGTAGAGTTGGCCATCGCTCGGATGCTCTTGTAGACGTAGGAGCGGACCTGGTCATCCGGGTCGTGCTTCAAGGCCCGAGCGAGCCCCTCCAGTTCGTAGAGTTGTGGTCGGTACATCATCAGGATGATGAAGGCGGACAGTCTCAGTTCGTAGTTCTCGGTTTGGTTGAAAAGCAGAGGAACCAAAATGTCTTTTACCTGGAAAAAACTTACATTAGAAGCATGCATGAATAGATTGTGGCAGTGCGAGGATTAGAACCTGGTACCTTTGGGTTCGGAGTCTCGAATCTTAACCACTAGACAAAAGGAATTCCGAATGTCCGGAGGTGGATACGGTCTTATAAACATGACAGTAAGATGGTGCGCTACAGGAGCAACCCCTCAGCTTGTTTGATATTATCTGAATATCAAGGAAGCGATAATTGTGCATATGCGCAGATTGTTGCCTCCCATTTGTGTGTGTGCGCAGGCACTTGCGGGCTGCATATTTACAAACCCTACCCTGATAGAACTGAGGCAGGAAATCGGACAATATGATTGGCTCGCTTCGCCGAAAGCCGATGACGTCGTTCTTTGCTCTCGTGCGTGTACTTTTCATTAGTATAATTTCTTACAGTGTGGGATGTTTTATTTTTTATAATATTTTAAAAAATAATATCATTTTTAAAAATATTACAACCTACGGAAAAATGTTTTCTGTGCTCAACTGTGGGAAAACGGAGAAGAAAAGTAGGACGACGCTTGTTTTGTTATGATTGCCGTACGCTTTGTGCAAGAGCTGAAAACGACGTCACTGCTCCTCGCAGCCAATGCTATTGACTGATTTCCTGCCTCAGTTCTATCAGGGTAGGGTTTGTAAATATGCATGCGGGCTTTGTGCTGAATGGTCATAGACGTTGAATTTGGGAGAGCTGGGTGTAGAAGTTGAAGTGCTGTCATCTGTTGGATGTAGAAGTAGATGGAATTGATGTGATTTTTGGTGCTGCCATCTAGTAGTGGAACTGAAAGTAGGCGTTGCGTGTTCTTCCGGGTCACCACTGTGGCAGTACGAGGATTCAAACCTGGTATCTTTGGGTTCGGAGTCTCGAATCTTAACCACTAGACAACAGGAATTCCCAACGTCCGGAGGTGGATATGGGCTTATAAACATCACAGTAAGATGGTGCAGCACGGTGCACTATAAGATAAAAGATCACAATAACGCTGCGAAATTTGAATTATATTCTTGCTTCGTATTCTCAAAGTCATTTACAATCGTCTCAAACACTTCCATCTGTCGTACACGAGGCATACAAACAGAAAGTATTGTAGTTGACAAAAAATCCGACCACGAGGTTCAGATTACACTCTTTGTTTTAGACCTCCTTGAGTCTGAAGAAACGAGTTTTGAAGTTATATCTATGTGTCCGTCTGTTTATGTGTAAAGGATCACAGAAACTCAAAAATGGAACGAGCAAGATGTATCAAATTTGGTCTTTACTTTAAAATTGTAGTTATGTATCAAAATTAGGACGAGATTTGTCCAAGGGAAATATGACTGTCTCTTTGTCCATCTGTTTGTATGTGAACGAAATAATTCAAAACCTCTACGAAATAGATGAAATTTGGTATTTGGTTTTATCATCAAAATTCCATATCTGTATTAAATGTAGAACCAAATCTCTCTATTTGTCTCTCCCTGTGTCTTATAGATCGAGATAACTCAAACGCAGAACGCACGAAATATAATTATTTTTTTAGGAATTCAATTCAGGTTCTTCTTCATCAAATACTATCACCTTCATTTTATGCTATTGGCAGTTAGATTCGACTAGGACATTCATTTGATTGCTTTCTAAAAATAAAATGGAATTAATCTAAACGAAAAAGTATGTTTTCCTACTGACTTGAGTGTATCTGATATTTGCTATTAATTGACAAATTTAACCGATTTTCTCTTACAATGATCTTACTTGTTGCGTTTAAATTGAATCAGTTCCAATGACATGAGTTGAAAATTTTAGAGGATATTCTTAACCACTATGCCAAAACATCGCAGCATGATAATATTTTAGGCCTTATTCATCTGTCTTTAAAATGAGTGTAATCAGCTGTCATAATACCAACAGTAGAAACAATTTGTGTCAAAATTAATATTATTATTATTATTTTATTATTTCTTTGTTCATTTTTTATTAAGAACAGTTTTTTCTGATATTTTTGTTTAATTGTGTATATTTTCCAAACTGTTTTGTGCGTTTCCTGCATATTTTATATTCAATCAAGTTCTGTTGTTTAAATGTTTTTTTATCATTTCTGTCTGCAAATGTCACACTCTTTAACAGTGTGTTGTCCATACAAGGCGTATATTTGTTCTGATTCATTAATTTCTCCAGTTTAACTTTGGGGTTTTTCATAAGTTTAAACCATGGGGGAGGGGAGAATTTAAAGTTGCTCGGGGTGTGGCATTCGCTTGGGTTCCCAGGGACCTATGGTGGAAATTGTTGTACTCATCCACCCTGCACACACCCAACTGGTTAGATAACCCTTGAGGTTATAGAACCAGGCATGTGGGGTGGCGTCATGTCCTGGCTTTATATTATTTTTGAAAGTGTTCTCTTAATTATAACAATGACAACGTGTACACACAAAAAAACAGTTGTTCAATATTGTCTCGATGCTAGTGTATATAAATGTATTATCTAAAGCAATGAAAAGTATTTTTGTAAAATATACTTAAAATATTTTTTAAAATTATTAAAATTAGAAAATAAATTATACGAAAATAAAATTGGATCACTGCAAAACTAATTGTTTGAATTTTTAAGTGGTCTAAAATGGTGTTTATATGATAATAAGATCAGAAGCTATTGAGGGAAAATCTTAACGTTTAGATTAATTTTTAATTAAAACTCTAATTAAAATTTCGGAAACCTCTTTCTTAGTGTGCAACCCAGTGACCCAAGTATAGGTAGCTCAAGTTTGTTAGCTCTAGATCCTAAGGCCTGCTTTCTACCCAAGTCCGGTCTGTCTCTACCCAAGTATAGATAGTTCAAGTTTGTTAGCTCTAGGTCCTACGGTCTGCCCTGTACCCAAGTATAGGTAGTTCAAGTTTGTTAACTCTAGATCCTACGGTCTGCCCTGTACCCAAGTCCGGTCTGTCTCTACCCTAGTAGAGTTAGTTCAAGTTTGTTAGGTCTAGGTCCTACGGTCTGCCCTGTAGAACAATTTTTGCATTATGCATGTGGATATTTACAGCTAGTCTACAGCCAGGGTTATTTTTCGGTTCAAATATGAAAGAGAAAAGGCAGTAACTCACCCTGTCTGGAAATCTGAAGCCAACGTGGGTGACGGCCCAGATGGCAGAGTTTCGGTAGTAGCGATGATAGTTGCCTACTCCCTCGATGTAAGGCCTGACGTAGGGCAGGATCTCTCTGAGGCCGATGTTGCCGGCCGCCTTCAGGTACGTCATCTTTACCTTCTCATCGGTTGCCTCCTCGAATTTCCTGGCCACGTACTGAAAAACAGAAGTCGAATGTATAACTTGCATTCACATTAAATCTCGTGTTTGAGGAATTCAAGTCATTTAATTTGGTGGTTGGCACAGAACCGGAAGAAATAAACTGATTTGGTGCGTGATGGCGGAGGGCGCACCAGGTGCCGCGAAAATAGTGAGAGGTAAAATAAAAGAGGCACATGAAAATAAAAGTAGATTACATTAATCCTGGGGGGACGAAATTCGAAAGACACAGATTTATAACGTTAAAGGTTGGGAAGACCAATGAATGTCCGGTCACCGTCAGAGGTGGATTTTCTTATCGCAATCAAGACCTCTTCGAACTGTGAGAACACGCAGAATTTGATACATAAAGGCCTCTTGTGGAGTTATTTCAAGTACTTTCCGATATTGTTGAAACAAATCACTGGGAACGATGAAAATCGAGTCGAACATATATATAATGTTTGTAAAATTGTTGACATCGACATTTTTGTGGAAGTGCCGTCGTTTCCGTGAACTCTTGGCATGGTTTCAGTGAACATTTAGCTGGTTCTAGCGCATAACCATTTAGGAACATTGGGCGAGACGCTGCGCGTATTTCTCTGAACGCCAAATTGTAGAAAAAAGGCGTCTATTTAGTGACTAATCGACCTGTTTTATAGCTGGAAATTCCTCCTAATTTGGAATGAGATATTTAAGAAATCGCTGATTCACTATTTTTAAGAGGCTCTTGAAATTCGCACTAAACAGACGACCGAACTAAGACAGCAAAAGTCACAGTGGTCTTACTTTGAAAGGTGTGGTCAAAAAAGGGGGTTATTACACGAGTATCCTAATTGTCTTAGGGTCCCAGTTTTATCGATTGTGTGTTTAAAAGTAATTTTAGAGGTTTTTTCAAGAGAGAAAGAGATACTTACTTCAAAATATTTCACAGCATCTTCGGGCTGGCAGTGGCTCCTGCTTGTCGTAAAGGGCACCTCCGGGTGATACCTCGCGACACAGTGGTCGTAGATGATGTTGCTGAGGGCAAACACGCAAGCTATGTGCACACTTGGGTGTTTTTTCACGCTCTCGTGTTCGCACAAACCCTGCAAAGAAATCAGAGTCAGGGCATGTTTTTCTTAAACGTAAATGCAATCAACTGAATCTGAATGAATCGGATATGTTCCTTTTAGAGCCGTTAAATTCTTTTTCTCTAGTGCAGGGTTAACACTTTTCCCTCGGTACCCTGATTTTCTTATTTTTCCGTACCCCTCTATCTTTCAACTCCTCCCCAATTTCTTTGAGAAAGTTTTATCATAAGGTTAGCTTAGAAATTGAAATGAATTAATTACATTTACGCTGCTTTTTTATTAATTTTCCATTCCTTTTAGTATTAATAATGCCAAAAGCAAAAAGAAACTAGTATTTGCAATTATTTCATTTTAATTTATATATTAGTAAAAAATTGATTCAATAATTCTATTGGTATAGTATTAAATAGCAAGTATTCACTTGGAGAAACAAAATTTTCTAACTTTTTTTCCTTATGTTTTTTGTTTCCGGTGTTTAACTTTGATTTCGCTGTACCCCAAATGTTCTTCTTATTGCAGTACCACAGGTTAGAACCTCTGCTCTAGGAAAATACTTAGGAGGTGGAAAGGTTGGGAAAACCAGGAAACTAGTCCTAGTTTAATTTTCAATACTTATGTGAATATTTTGTTAATTACAAACACAAAGTCTATTTTTTAAGAATAAGATACCTCTAATGCTAATAATATCTCTATGCAGGTGGTTTGGTCATTTATATAGAGGCATTTTCTCAGAACTATTCATTGCACATCTACCGTGTACTTTCTTACAGTGCTCACACAAATATTTACATTAGTATTAAACTTGATTAATGTTTTCTTTTAATCTAAGTGGCAATTTTGTATGTCCTACATTTTCTCAAGTTCCTAAAATATTCTTTAGTAAATTTTGCCTTGGGCCCTTCACACTCTGAAATAGATGCATATATAATGTAAATTGTAAAGGTTGGAGATGGAGAGAAGAAAGAGGTCTTGATCCAGAATAATGCAGCGATGCTATTTTTATAAATCATCGTCTTTTCGCCAGAGATTATTTATATCTAAATCAGACGAAAGCTGCTACATTTGCCAAAAGAATGATGCATTATATGCAACCTGGAATGCACAAAACAGTATGGAATTTGTTGAGAAGGTAACCTCCAATTTCTACTATCCCATTTTTCCCGAAGAACAACAATACGGAACTGTCACATTCTACAACAATTGGTGTAATTTCTTTTCAAGTTTTTTTCAGGAAAGAATTTCCTTAATTAAAAATTGATTTATTTTTCGTTTATCATCGTTTTAATGCATTTTATTATCACAAGTCGGTGTTCAAGTGAGGCGAAAAAAAATGAACTTATATTTTCTACATTTTTTTATTCTTCAAATTAACGTTTTGCTACTTATGAATTACTTTAAAGAAAAAACGTAAACGCATAATATAGGAAATGTAGAGGTTAAACTCGGAGAGGCTGAAAAATCTTCCAAGTTACCTTTCCATACACTTCTCTTACAGAGAAAGTTAAAATGCGCATTCATTAGATATGAATTCTTTTATTATTTTGATAGGATCTCGAAGCTGTACCTGAAGACCAATCGAGTAGCGCTTTCGAGAACCTCTGACGTGCGCGTTGGGAAGTCTGGTGAAGAAGTAGTGCCTCCCTGGGTCGAGCCTTCTTGTTCTCGTCAGGTATTCCGCGAACAGACGCTGGATTGGTGCCTAGGTTCACGGTGCGTCACGAACAGGCTCCTGCAATATGATCGGTTTCTATCCGCTTGAGTAATGTACTTTTCCACTATTCACACATCAGCCACGGCACCTTAGTACTTTATCAATTATTACACATCTGTTACGGCATCTTGAGTGCTCTATCAGTATTCACACATCTTGTACCTTTGTCTGCAGATTGCTCGTCAATTATTCACATCTTGCGGGAGACTTAGTGCTCATCAATTATTCACGCACACATCTTGTACACGGAAGCTTCGTGCCCATCAATTATTCACACATCTTGTACACGGCAACTTGGTGCTTATCGTTATTCACACATCTGTGCACGACAGCAGTGCTTATCAGGCTATTCTCACACATCTTGTACGGCAACTTATCCAGTGCTTATCGATTGTCCACATCTTGTACACGGCAACGCAGCATCGTTATTAACACAATTGGTACGCGGGCAAGCAATGCTTATCCAATACTCACACCACAGGTGTTGGTAATTATCCCTTCTATTTACCAAATAAATAAAGTGCAGGTTAGATTATCCGATTTCAAGACAAACTCATTGAAAGGTAGCTAACACCTTTGTAACTTTTGCAATTGCTTTATATTTTTGTCATTTTTTTAAATAAATTTCATACAGTTTTAAAATATGTATCACTTTAATTGTTTTCATTGTATTAACATTTAAGAAATATTAGGCAATTTTGTTCCACGATTCGAGGGTTTTGATGCAAGAAAATTAATTTATACAAAATAAAATATTATTAAATTCACCTACTGAAAATATTCTTGTTGTATTTATTTCGTTTGTGCGAATATTTTGATTAATAGGCACTTAACGTTAAATTTAATATAATGTCGCGCCTAAAGTAATAATACAATTTTTCAGGATTTTTTATATCATTTTACTTTATCCTCATATCAACAAAGTGCTACACTATTAAAGTATTGCTTTTATTTCATTATTTTAATGATAAACGAATTTATAATGAATAATCCCAAATGGAATTGATTTCTGTTATAACACATATTAAATACCATAAATACTTATGGCTGTTACAAAAGCATGTTAAATGTTTTTTATTTTTTTTTATCTTCTAGGTTCTCAATAAACTATTTTTACCCACCAACTCCAGGATATTATAATGTCTAAATACTGAATTAATCTTATGGTTGAAGTTACCTTAGTACCTATAAATCTTTTAACAAGGTTAATGGCGTTTGCAGATTATGTGTGTGCTATAATTTTTCATATTTTGACTTTCTCAACTTTATTTTTCTTTCAAAAATAAAACTCTTATGCTATAATATTTTAATTAAATTCATTTAAAATTTTAAACAAAGTTCTTTAACATTAGAACGACAAATAATGAGATTTAGACCCTATGATACCAGTCATGCTCGTTAACAAAATATTATTTATTATTTGAAATTTGGGGCTCAGTAAATCGTAAAAATATCTTTATATTCTAGTAAGAGATTTTTTAATTGTAGAAAGTTAAAGTATTACTAAAAAAAGCCAGCAGATGTGATAAGAAAGTAAGAGAATGGATGACTTCAAATCAGACCATTCCTCCATTTTCAGACTCAAAGGGTGAATAAGTTTTCTGCGAGGAAAATGGCTTTTAAGGTCTGAATTTAATAACAATTTCCTCAAGGCCTGAACCATACCCGGAAATTCCTCTTACTTTTTCGTTGTCTTATTTTCGTATTCTTCTAATTAAAATCCCTTACAATATTATTTTTTTATGCTTCACACCAATTTTCCTGGATGCCTTACTTGCACAATTCTAATTACTTCTATTGTTTTGTCTTTTTTAGATATTCAAGTCATATTTTTGTCTTTTTTAAATATTAATCTTTATAGATACAACATTTCATGGTAGTTATATTTCCTGACGTGGGCTGAGATTACCTGGTGACAAGAATCAATGGGTAGGTTTTAGGAAGTTCGGTATATTTTTACCCAGATATTCATTGTCATATGTATGTTTCTGTGTTATATTTAAATGGTCTATTGTTATGGGTAAAAGACTTGCGTTCGATATTTAGGTAAAGTTGTGAGATGGTGGACTCCCTACTTAGAGTAGTTCCTCTTTTGTCTGATCTCTCATCAAAATTTCAGAGTTTACTATGCCATGTAACCCCAAAACAAGGTATACCAAGATCTAAAATGTAAAATTTCACTGAGGGGCCAGGAAACATGAATTACCTGTATTTCTAAAAAGGCTGTCCACTATTTTATGTAACTTAAAACAGGGAATGAATCTAGAATACAGATTTCACTGAGAAGTTACTAGAAAAGGCATAGATTACCTGTATTTCTTTTGAGTCTGCGCGCTCTGTCTTTGGTGTAATCGACTGTGCCCAGCAAGGGTCATTGTCCTCCTTAACCAGGTGGCAGCAAGATCCTCAGGCTCTCTGAACTTAGCTGGGAGATTCTTTTCTTTGATTTTCTCTTAGTATATCGTCGTTGTACCCAGATGACTCTATCAGAAATTACTATCAGTCAAAGGTGGAAAAACGAAAATATATCTAAATGCAATAAATCTTTAATCAAATTTATGCTTTAACTCTGGTATTCAGGATGGACCCTTGACACAAAATGAAAAACAAAATCTTAATTAGATCGTCCTTCACTACTGCTGCCTTCTTTCTGTTTTTCACCCCGAAATACAGTAAGAAAGAGGTGTAGCATTACAAATATTCTACCATCCCTATAAATCACATGAAATACTTTTGAAAAGAAGGAGATTTAAAGGTTAGCGCCAGTATGAGGTTGATGTTCCAGGTATCTCAAGTAGGTACCCTCATCCAGTATAACCTCTGTGCCCACTGGAATGGCAGGCATGTGGAGATGTTGCACTCACTGCTTCACAGGCTGACAGATTCTGTACCAGCCCTATAAGCCTTCTGCATTTTGGAGACAATAACTGGTTTGCTTACCACCCAGCTCAATGATCTGTAGGCGGAACCTTCCACCACTGGAGCTGTTAAGTTTGGATCAATAGCTGGTTGTTTTCAGCCATTTCATGTCGATCTCTCGGTGGAGCATTCCTCGGTTATTCAGGCCATATTCGTTTATTTCACGCCATTCAAACCGATCCTACAGGTGGGACGACCACCCATAAGGAATATGTTAAACCCATTCTGGAACAATAACTTCCTTGTTTCACCCATTAAAACCTATCTATGGTGGGACATTCACCACTTAAAAGGCACAGTAGCTGTTGGAAAAATATTGTGGTTTGTTTTTTCACCCAAACCCTATCATATGGTGGGCCATTCCACCATAAAGGCTATTGCACATTTTGGAAAAATAACTTGGTTGTTTTCACCCATTATTCCTATCTACTCGTTGGACATTCACCATAAGGCTGGTAAGCATTTGGAAAAAATAAGTTTGTTTTCCACCCATTCAAACTATCTATGGGTGGTTATTCACCATGAGCCTATTCACTTCCTTATGAACAATAACTGGTTGTTTCACCATTCAAACCTATCATATAGATTCCCATAGGCTGTTAAAGCCATTGGAAACTCTTTAGTTTGTTTTTCACCCATTCAAACCTATCTATAAATGGACAGTACATAAGAGCTATTGTAAAACTTCATTTGAACAATAACCAGTTTGTTTTCCACCCATTTCAAACCTATCTATATAGGTGGGAGACATTCACCATGAAACTCTTAACAAACCCGTTTTATGATAACTGGTTTGTTTCCTTATTTTCAGCCCTATCTATAGGTAGGACATTCTCTGCAAGGCTGTAAACTGCATTTGGAACAATAACACAGTTTGTTTTCCACCCAGTCAAGCCTATCTATATAGGTGGGACAGCATTCACCATAGGCTGTTAACTTACATTTGGAACAATAACACAGTTTGTTTTCTGGCTTCCAAGCCGATCTATGAGCGGAACATTCTGCCATGGAGCTGTTAAACTACATTTGGAACAATAACTGGTTTGCCCACCACCCATTTCAAACCAGTCTATATGAGCAGAGCAAACTCTATAAAGGCTGGTAAACCCATTTAGGTCTTCTTCCAGTTTTGTTGTTATTCAAACCGATATGGTGGGACATTCCTACCATGAGGAGGCTGTTCAAGCTGCCTTGGAAAAAAAAATTTGGTTTGTTTTCCACCTATTTCAAAATGATCCTTATGGGTGAGACATTGTCTAAGACAGTAAACTGCATTTGGAACCATGGTTTTGTTTCACCCGACTCAAGGCCTGTCTATATGGGTGGGACATTCACCCATAAGGTTGTTAAACTACATTTCTCGAACAATAGCTTCCAGTTTGTTTTTCCACCCATTCAAACAGTCTATGGTGGGCCATTCACCATAGAGACTGACTGCATTTTAGAACAATAATGGTTTGTTTTCCACCATTCAAAACCTATCTATATGGGTGGGACATTCACCATAAGGCTGTTAAACATTTGGAAAAAAACTTGGTTGTTTTCTCATTCAAGCCAATCATATGGGTGCAAGTTGTTCACAATGGGCTGTCACAACTTAGCAATAACTTTGGTTTGTTTTCCACCCATTCAGGCTATCTATATAGGTGGACCCATTCTGTAAGGCTGTTGAACTGCATTTGGAACCATGCTAGTTTGTTTTCCACTGCCTTGTCAAGCCTATCATCTATATGGGTATGGACATTCACCATAAGGCTGTTCCATTTAGAATAATAAAACTAAGTTTCCACCATTCAAACCGATCTATATAGGTGGAGTTCCCGAGGCTCCAAAACACTTTTTTATTCCCCTACTCCCACCCACGGGAATTTCGCGTTTTGGAGAAACCACACAGCACATTCTCGCCCTCATTTCTCCAAGTAAACTCCTCTTTGCATTTCCTCCCAGCGTCCCCCCACGTGGCAGTTCAAATAACACTCTAAGGATCATATTTCATTTTACATGACCAAATGGTAAATGGAAAACCAATAATTTTTGATTCCAAAACTTTCTCCCCTCTGCCTTTTTTTGTTAAGTCAACAATTTTATGGAGCTTATGATACTTATCAGGTAGAATAATTTCTCAGACATTAGCTTCATCGTAAAATTTTCAGGGTAAACTAAATGTTCATATTCCTTAAGGAAAAAGCAAGTAACTTAGTTGAAGTAAAAAAAGGTCAAGGATTTATTTTTATAAGTAAAACAAGTTTAAAAAAAATTATTTTAAATGCAGGTAATTTAATTTCTTATCTCTTTATCTTAATATACTTTATAATAATATCTTTATCTGGCACTGATTTTAAGAACAAACAACTTAAAATTATTGAGACACATTATTGCCTTTGTTTGCTTTTGAATTCTAAAATATTTGTGGGCCAGTAATTCAATTAACAGAATTTCCTTAAAATCGTTCAGGATCAAATTGCATAACGATAAAGAGTATGATATAGATATTTAGAATATATTAATGAACATTTTTCTATAAGATTCCAGTCATTTTTTTTCTCATTAGAATTCAAAATTCTTCAATTGAGTGGAATGATGCATTAAAGAGACCATAGATGCGAAACTAAGATTCTTTAAACCAATGAACCACACCGAAATTATTTTAAGGCTGCCAATTTTTTTTGGGTACTATGTATTATATTCTTGTAGTATGCTTAACTACAATAATATCACACACTGTTTCTGGCGATCAAGTAATAATTATTAGAACACACTATTTTTTTATTCGTTTTAAGATTTTGTTATTAAAATATCTGTTATTAGGCCAAGCCAATTCAATTAACAGGAATTTCGCTAAAATCGGAGGATCAAACTGAATAAAGCTTAAATATTATATACTGAATGTTGAAAATATTATTAGTAACTATTTTTTGACCAGTTTGATCAATTTTTTAGTCAGTACGTTGAGGCTAGATACAGAGAGCTGGAATTGCTGACAGATGAACCACTTTCAGAAGAACAAGCATTAGTCTCAGGCAACTTGCCAGCCTCTCTAAGTTTCAAGTGATTCCAAAGTATTACTTGTGAAAATATAAAGCAAATTTCAAACTCACAGTAAAATGCAATACAGCTTCAATGAAGGCCACCTTTAGATAGCTAGACAAGGAGAGTTTTCACAGCAGAAGGCAGGTGACGGTGACGGGTACCTTTAATTGGTCACGGTATGTGCAGTGATCCCGGTAGTTAACAGGATGAAGATCCCGAATTCGGTGCATTTTACTTTCTCGTATAGCAAGTACATAAAGAGAAGTATTGGAATCGTCAAGATTCAGAATTGCTAAGATCTCCACGTTTTAGACCTCCTGAGTCCCGGAAGAAACTATTTTGGAATCTACTGTCTGTATCTGTGAACACGATAACTCGAAACTATGAGAAATCATAGGGCAGAAATTTGAGGTATGTACTTGACCGTTGGGTTTTCTTTCAAATTTTTGGATAAAAATCCTCTCAGGAGGAGAGTCTTGCATCTGTCGCGTTGAATTGAGACACTATATCGCAGACTTAATACAATAGATGGATAACAATTTATACTCTACAGTTTTTTATCAAACAATAAGTTACGCATCAGAATTTTGGAACAAATCCTCACATCTAAAAAGGCCGAGCTGTCTCATCGGTCTGTATCGTCATAATTTACAAACATTATAACTTTCAACTCTCTACAGCGTTGTCGTAAAAAAACTGCTGCCCAGAACATGCTAACATTAATTGTAGATTCATTGCCTAATTTTCGTTTCAATTGTCAGATGAGTGTTCGTCCTTATATTTGTCTTTTCTCATCACATAAATGACGAGACCGTAATTGCACAATTCTCTTGCAATCATCCTTTCCCGCTTCTTGCCCTTCTTTCAGCTCCCAGCTTCCGGTTCTAAGCTTTTCTCTGCGTTAGGGACATTTAATTTGTTTTCATTACCTTTTGTATATTTTTCTCCATAATGTATTGGGAGTATACGAAAAGTTTGAAATCACTCCCAACTTTAGTTTATATTATTACTATTATTCCTGTTCTGTTCCACGTTTCAATGTAGTCCGTCAATGTTTTCTCTATTTTTGTTGACTCACATGAGTAAAAAATTGCAAAATTTTGCTTGGAATCTTTACGGGTAATAAGGAGAAGAACCCTTTAACACTCTGTCTAACGCCGTTGAATAGAGACCTCAAAATACAGGGGTGCCTTGAAAGTTTCTCTTTCCAGGCCTCAAAGGGAAATTCTTCTCTCAAAACCATATTGACACCTGACCTCTCCAGATTCTGGAACCCTCTCCTGTTCCCCAACCCCTTCTGGTCAGGTAGCCACTCTAACAAAGAAGGCGCTGGGTCTGAAATCAATCAGCAACCAAGGGTGGAAACTTCAGGTGATATTCAGGGGTTTAGGAAGGGACGGACGTTCCCGTATCGACAGAGTTGATGATAACGCCAGAGTGCGGTGAAATGGGAGACACCGTTTTGGCTTTTTTTGAAATCAACAAAAAATGACGTCCAAACGGCGCGATTTTTATGCTTCGTTCGCGCGGCGTTCCAGTTTTATTGGGCAGTCCAGTGCTGCTGTTGAAACCTCCTGTGCTGTTGAGCATCCTGTACTGTTGCGTGTCCCGGTACTGCTGATATGAGCGTCCCGGTACTACTATTCGTTGTCCCGGTACTGCTGTTGGAAAGCGATATGGTACTGCTGTTAGAACGTCAAACGCCTTCCGACGTCCCAAGCACTGCTGGCATGCTGTTAGAGCGTCCCAAAACTGCTGTTGGTAGAGCGTCCAATTGCCTACTTTCTTCAGGCGTCCCGGTACTGCTGTTCAAACGTCGATGCTGTCTATCAGAGCGTCTTAAGCTTGCCCAATTTTGCAGCTACACCATAAAGGCATGGAACCTTATCTCGATATATGAAAGATGTGCTCAATTTCATTTATAGAGGGTTTTCCGTGCAGAAAAAAAAACTATATCTGCTTCTTTTAAAGACTATTCTCAAGTATAAAGGCAATACAAACTAACTCCCAACAAATACACTGACTGCCTCTTTTATAAGTTAGAAGCCATATGCGCGGTTCTAAAACCTCTTGATTTAGTTTTAACTTCACAGAATTGTCTGCTGCCATTCATTTAGAATAGCCCAGTCCGTCTCAGGTCTGTATCTATAGCGCATAACAAACATTCGACCTTTCTGTATAACTCTCATTTTGTTTGCCCATCAGTTGTTAGTGCAAAATTTATCTTTCCCCAAATTCCCACTTTAAACAAGGCTGCATCCAGAACCACCCACCTTCCTTCATTTTAAGCCAGACAATTTCGATATTTTGGGCTATGAGTCACGGGATCTTTGTAATTTTCACAAATCAAGAATTGTGTTCAGCGTAGTGAATAGGTGTCAATGTCTGGGTATTTCAAAGCGTTATAGATTCAACTCATGTTCAAGTGTCAGGAAGCGGCTGAAATTTAAGAAGATATTCATGCAACAAATTAGATATTTCAGCGCTTTTTCAAGTGTATTGATAATGATGTTGACTTATGTTATGTGTAATACATTCTCCCAAATTTAAGTTAAGAGGAGTGCATCATTCATCATCACATACTGCATGATGAAATTTATTGTATTACTTTTAGGTTCACCACAGCAACCATCAAAAACTTTTTTTTCTACCCATTTGTTTACAAATGAAGAAAGAAATTTGCTTTTAAACTAGATATTTCAGGTATTATAATCTTTTTTTCTTTAAATTTCCTTCTGGCTGATTACTTTCGAAAATATTGTGCGTCAAAAAAGAACGTTATTTTCCGATTTTGATAAATTTACAAAGTTGAACCTTCTACTATGATAAGAAAAAAACACTATTGGAGTTATACCTGCACTCTGTCCCTGATGACATGTAAACGCAAATAATTTGAAACACAGCATCTGATCCAAGATCGATTCGAGTCGACATATGAAAAACTTTATCACAATGGAGAATTTCATTTGAGTGAAATCTGTATAGAGTTGGCTGCCTGTAACTGTATCTATTAGTATGCGTTGACTCGGAACGAAGAAGAATTTTATCATCTTATAGTTCTTACATCAAATTATAGTCGATGAAATTTGGTCGAAATCTGTCGTAAGATTGGCTTTGCCTGTCAGCACAATATCTATTGTTATAGATACGTTATCCTTAACAGAAAGAAGGAATTTTAACATATGATTCTTACATATCAAATTACTAGATCAGTATCAAAATTTGTTCAGAAATGTCTAGGTTGACACCTGTCTTCCATGTCTATTCTTAGACCACATTGAAACTCCCGGAACGAAAGAAGGGAGTATCCTGCCTGGTCACTTCAGAGTATAGATCAGTATCAAATTTGAGTTAAAGAAATCATCATTTGACTACCTGTCTTTCCTTGTCTATTCAATTACATTGACTCAGGAACAAGGAATTTTATCCAACCATGATTCTCCACATCAAAGACTGTACAAATGAATGGCAAAAGACAGTACAGAGCAACGTACCGATTGGATGCGACATGGTCTGTTATTTGACTCACATTAGGAACAATGTATGCAGACCAATAGACAGAGAGGTCCAACGTCACTTACAGAACATGGGTTAACATTCTGACATTGAAAAATGTGAACGACACGACTTTTATTTAAGAATTTACTTTATTTTGCGGCTTAAACGGTTTGTAGCGAGGAGGATGAGGTGAATTTCCAACAGCGTAAGATCTTCTCCAGTGGTTGTGGCGAGTGCTGCAGATCTTCTTTATTTGCTGTTATGGGCATTTCAGGTGTACGTTAGTAACAGGAGAAATACGTCAAATATAGATTGGGAAGAAAGGTATTTACATGATAAATACTCTGAACTCTCTTTTATTTATGTAATTATCTGTTCGACTATTAAAATTACAGGCATTTTTTACATTCTCTAGGAATACTGTTTCTGTATTCATCTTAGTAATTAATTTGTGGCGGTAATAACATTGTTGTATTAGACATTCCGGTGCAGAATAATGCTGTATCATGGGAAGGCATGTATTGCAATCAAACTCTCTTTTATTTATATGAGTATCTATAGCGATTTCAATTCTAATACTACGAGGCATTTTATTTTATTCTGGAATATACTACTGTGTTTTATGATACTCTACAAGGGGTATGTTTTATTCTTTTTTATTACTAATTTTGGTTTTCTATATTTAAGATGATTAATTCAAGAAGAGTTGACCTACTTATAACCCAACTCTTGCATTCCAAATCAACCAAGAGGTGGGAATAGGTTTGTATCATGGTTGCTTTATTTATTTTCAAAACTAGAGAGCACCCAATTATGTTGTCCCCATTTTTTATCTCTGTATAATTTTTTCGTTCTAGTATAGAAAGTGTGGTAGTCTACTTAAAACCAAATGCTCCCTTTATTTTGTCTGTTATTTATTTAAAAGATCAGGTAGTAATGCCTCCTTCTGATATTAGGCAAAGCTATACTCTGTTTTTCATATATAAGTAGAGGTACATTTCAAAATTTATTATTTTATGGATACATTTCATCTTAATATATTTGTCGTTTATCTCAGAGGTTCAGAACTTCTAGTGTGCATGAAACTAGAATACATACTTTAGGTTCTTGTTTGTTTTATCTCAGATTAAAGATTTATTTTATTTTCCCATTAAGCAGAAGGTAGCAACTGTGAAAAGAAA
>BGPR01000106.1:335005-347446 GCA_013235015.1 Araneus ventricosus | reverse complement strand
CTAATCTAGAAATTTTTGTATTTAATGTTTTGTGTTGTTTTGGTTGATTTTTCGCATTAATTTCTCAATAGAATGGTTTCAAATAATTGTACAACAAAAATAGATGGACCATCGGAAAGAGCACGCGATTTCCGTTCTAATGAAGTTAGTTTTGATTTTCTAACGTAATTTACTGAATTTTGAGAATTTTTTAAAAAATAGTCAGTTTCACCATCTAAATGTTAGTTTTGTTTTTAAATTTGTTGCATCCGACTTTCTAATAACACTATTATTTTCAATTTTTTTCAGCTTATAACTAGAACGGTTCTCTCTGATTTAAAACAAGAACGGTTAAAATATCTTTTCCCGTTTTTTTTAAATCAAATTATTCCTGGGCAGATGAAAGTTATTTTTGTCGAGCGAAATTCCTTCAGCGACAGTCTTCCGGAACGCAGCTTTCAATTTGATTGGATGAAGGGTCAGGTGACGTCATAACCTTCGGAGCTTTTTGTCATGTTCTAAGAATTATTTTTTCATTTTGTTGAAGTCCTGATTCCTCGGGCAACAATTTTTTTTATATTGTTTTGGATTAATGTACTCTGTACTGTTTTTCTACATGCTATTATCGTGGAAAAAATAAGCGGGAAAATCTATAATGTGTATCTTTTGTTTTGATTTTGTTTTGAAAACTTTTTCGTGTCATTGTGGGCGATTTTTTTTTTATTTTGTTGTGGTCCTGATTCCACGGGCATCGCCGTGCGCGTACTGCTAGTCATTAGATAGAGGAAAGTTCAAAGTTTTTTTTATGCATTCAACATGAGCTCCAGTTGTTATGCGACGAAGATAGAATCGGCAGTTCATTTCTTGCCACACAAGAAGTAATTGGTCCCTAGTTATTGAACTCACTGCTGTAACAATTCGGCCTCGCAAATCTTGAAGTGTAGAAGACATAGGTGGTACATGCACGCTGTCTTTCATGTACAACTTAGATAAAATTCGCAAGGGGTGGAGAATGGTAAGAATGGTGTCATTCAGATGCTGATGCATTTCGTGGTAGAAGTGAGGTGGAGTATCGTCTTTCATGGAGATAAAATCATACCGATCTTGTTGAATTTGTAGAAACAACCATTTTTGGAGTCCGTTCGATTTTAAGGGGATTATCCAAATGCACGAAATTAAACGTGCGGTGTAAGGTCGTGCGCCGATACATGATATGGAGCGTATTTTTGCGTCATAGTAAGATATGCAATTTCAATCCCCTTTTTTCACCCGATTGAAACCAAAATAGGACACCAATTTACAATTAAGGTTAGAAGACCACACACCAAATTTCATTTATCTAATTCTTTGTGTTATTGAGTTATCGTATCCACTATTATGCGATTATACGGACAAACAGACAGACAGTCAACCCCTCGATGGATTTGGTCCAAATTTTGATGCGAACCTATATTGCTTATGATAAAACTGTGTAGCAAATGTTATCCATCCAGCTGTTTAAGTTTCTGCGCTATCGTGTTCACATTAACACGGACAGACAGACAGACTTCTCTTAGAAGGATTTTATCCAAAATTTGAAAGAAACCTATAAATTAGGCGTAAAGATCACATACCAAATTTCATCCCTATAGATTTTATAGTGTTCGAGTTATCGTGTTCACAGAGAGACAGACATAATTCCAAAATAGTGTTTTTCGGACTCAGGGAGGTCTAAAACGTGGAGATTCATTAAAATCTCGAGTTCGAATTTTTTGACGATTACAATACTTTTTCTTTGTAAACTTCGTATACGAGAAAGTAAAAATAATAATGGAAAAACCAAGAACTATGGGAGGTGTAAATATTCAATGCACTTTTTTTTTATTGAAAAAGTACGAAAAATCACCGGTAGGTGGCGCTATGAAGAGCGGCTGCATTGGAGATATGAAATGGGATTTATTTATAGACTTATATGAACCCAACAACTCCATCGTATGATTTCTCATTGAGAATATCGCGGGGCGAGTCTGAAAAGAAAAAAATAATAATTACACGGAACAAAGTAAAGTGAACATTGCTAGTGAATTTTTTGGTTAATAATGAACTAGTGTGGACTTATTTTCACAAATTTCGATAACAGAAGAATCTAGGGTACTTACGTATTAACGCCACCGAAGCTACAGATTTGGCGGTTTTTAAGTGCCGCCAAATTTGGCGGTTTTTGTACTTACGTATTAACGCCAATTTGGCGGTTTTTAAGTGGCGCCAATTTGGCTGTTTTTAAGTGGCGCCAATTTGGCGGTTTTTGTACTTACGTATTAAGCCAATTTGGATGTTTTTAAGTGCCGCCAATTTGGTGGTTTTTGTGAACAAGATTGCTCTTTATTGGCGCATTACCACCAATCTGTAGCCTCGGTGACGTTAATAAAGTACCGAATCTCGTTTAGCATAAGGTATTTTACGATTTCTCCACGATATTGCTACGATATTCTGAATATTTCGCAATATCGTAGGAATATTGTAAAGCGTCTTGTGCTAATAGAGATATGAAAACTGGAAAAGGTCCTTTAATACTTACATGGATAATAAAAGCTGATAAGTAATTTGATGGCATTCTGGACGAACGTGCACATTCCGGAAGACCACGCATCAGGTGAATCACGTTCTTCTCTGTCATTGTTATTGCTGGCGTTGTGACCCGTCTACAAAGTGTTATACCTTGTGGTGGAGGCCACGTCGACACTTATTGATGTAATAAAAATATTAAAATTTTGAATTGTCACACATGCTGTAATGTGTTTAAAATCTTAAGCTTTTGTTTAAATTTTTCTTTGTCTTTTGTTTCTTGTTTCATTTTTTGATGTTGTTTCATGAACTTTTTTGTCACTTGTTTTGTCTTCTGTTTGGTTGTTTTTGTTCTTGCTTTTTTGCATATAGTGTAATTCAGTTTTGATGTGATGTTTTGTAATTTGATGTGCTGTTTTTTCTGCTTTGATGCTGTTTCTGTTTTGATGTTTGACGGCATAAGCCTTCCGGGTCACTGTCCTTGTATCAGCATTCCCTGTATTAATTTTTTTTTCTTGCCAAAATATCTTTTATATGCATTGAATTCTTTCACTTTTTATTTTTTGATTTTTCAAATGTCTACGAGCTTTTCCTCCTCCGATATTATCATCAAAATCAATCGACTGCACATAATTTCAGAACTCAAGTTCATCGGGAAGTAAGTGAAAAATTGATTGCAAAATCCCATGTGTAATTGTTTCACGTTTTAAAAACATGAAACGATTCAAATTAAACAAAGCGTGTACAAATGGTCAATATGACATATTTCGTTCAAAATCGGAGAAAATCATTGACATTTTTTCAAGCTGGAAGAAATAGTAAAAAGCGGAATTGTCCTGGATGCTGCAGGACCTCTTATCATTTTAGCATACACAGTTTTGTTCGTAATAGCAGTTTCTGCTCTTTATGCTTCTCATATCACAAATATATACGAAATACAAAACGCATTTTGACATTTCATCATTCTCAATTTCAAAATTTATTAGGATGACTGCACAAATTAAAAATAATTATTGGATTGAAGACCAATTGGTAATTAATTAGGTAGCTGTGTCCAAATGTTAAAAAGTTCAAAAAATCTACCATTAAATGATAGTAAGAATAAAATTAAAAGAGATCTGGTGTAGATTTTAAAGTAAATTTAAATAAAAGTAAAGATTCTTTTTATTTAAGTAAATTTCTTTCCCCTTGTTTCTTTACATTCAATGCTCAGAAGTGAAAAGAAAACAGACTTTATTTCAGACTGCTTAATCTTAAAATATCTTTCTACATTTTTATAAAAAAATACCTTGGAAATGATTTATTAATGTTTTATTTTCATATATAAATTCTTGTTCATTTAAACATTTCTTATTTTTCAGCGGATGTGCAGGTTGGTTCGAACAAAGAACAAATCTTGAGAAAACTTTAATATCTGTGTCCTGTCTTTTATTATTAACGTTGGTTTTATTGATACTTGTTGGAATAGCCTTCAAAGGTGAGTTACATTTGTTCGTTAACTTTATCAATCTATTACATTATTGTTTGTTATTCAAAAAATTTCCCTCATGTTACTGAAGAACCTTGATGCAATAATCATTGTACAATATTTTCACTATTCTTTTCAGATCGAGTACTATGCCTAAATATAAAAATATAACATTTGCGTTAAGTTTGTTAGTAATTTTTCATTCTAACAAGTTAACTAATATTAATATTATTAATTATATCCTTATTATAAGATTTCTCATAAACGGAAATGAATTTTGTATGATGAAATAGCCAAGAAATGCAACTATGTTTAACACGTAAGCATTTTTGAGAGTCAGGTTTATTTTCTTCTTGGTTTGAAGGAAACCTCCAAGATTTGTCTCTGAATCACCTGTTATTACTAAAAGCAAATTATTTATAAAAAAAACAATTAAAAAATGTTTGCTAGATGTCATTTAAAAATTTCTTCTGAAGAATTTTCCTTCTCAAATTGTACCGCGCATAGCATCTGACATAATTTATGGAATAATGGTAGTTCAGAATCGTCATTTCTGTAAATATTGTTATCATCCACTATATAAGGTGTGCCCAAATGAAAAGGAGACTTCAGTTATATGTGAAGAAATTTCAATACAATATTCTAATTAGAGTTCATGTGGAACAGTACAGCTATAAATAATCGCCGTTGACATTGATACACTGATGCTAGCGCATAGGAAGGGAGTGGATGGCTTCAGTGTAGAAACTTCTGGGTCCGGCAAACACCCATTCTCGCCTTCTTCTGATTCTCTGATAGATGCTTGGGCACCCACTGTGCATAAACTTTGCCATAACCAAGCTTTGTGTGGATTATGTGATGCACAGTTCCTTTGCTTATCGACAGTTCAACAACAATTTCACTTGTGGTGATTCGACGATTCTGCCGTATGAGCTCACAGCTGAAATCGTGGCACTGTTGGTCATAACGTGCGCCAGCCCAGGGTCTGGCAAGTCTTTGATGTTTACGCGTCCCGCCTCTTAGCGCTGACACCACCGAAATATGTTGCACCTTGTGAGGCATTACTCTCCACACACCTCTTCCATCCTGCGATAAATTTGTGAAGCATGCTCCCCTTCTGAGCGAAGAAATTGGATAACTGCTCTTTGTGCTGATCTGGAGGAATCCATCATGCAACAAACTGCGGAAACAACTCTCCAGAAATGAGGATATTGATGCGAAGTCGTTAAATACGCAGGTGCAACTTGGAATACCACCACGCCATCTATCGGCTAGCACATTAACTCGCTGGGATTTGATACAACGTTGATACAGCTAAGGTCTCCTTTTCATTTGGGCACATCTTGTATGTAGGCTCGTGCGATTAATTTTTCGATGTTAACGTGACTGAAAACAAAGTTTAGATTGTTTATTCTGCCTTGACCCTCAACTACTCTTTCCGAATAAAGCGTTCATATTTGAAAATGAGAAAACTTGATATCCTTAATACAATGCATCCTTTCTAGATCTCCTTTGCCATTGAATGGAATTATATAAGGACATCATCTATAAATATTTTTCAGAACTTATTTTAAGAGGCTACACTTTTTCAAACGTACTGTACTGGCCAAAATCATGGAAATCTTTTGAAATTACTTAAGATTTGCATTATTTGTTTGAATAACTCCCGAAAGGTTTTTCATGGACTTCGACACTGTAAAATAGGCTTAAATTTACAATTTACATTCAAGATTTGGGCGCTAGAGCAATTAGGTTAACGACCAGGAATTGAGGAAGACTAAAAGGGATTTCGGCTCATCCTTCTTCACAGAAAGCTGATAGCGATTTGCAAATTTTGTCAATGGGTTCCTTGGATGTGCGCAATAGATTACAGACATTTTCGTAAAAATAGCACCTATATTTATTTTATATAGAAGATATAAAGGTTTTCTTTAAAAATACCAAATATTCCCGCATGTGTTTTGCTTATAACATGTAGAGATTTCAACCTAATTATACGAAACTTACAGAATGCTCGACAGCATGCTAGAAAAGCCTTGTATTAAAATGTGAAGCAAATACTTTGAATATCAGAGTAAATATGAGTATTTGAACTAAATATTTTTTAACTGCGCATGTGCGAAACATGGCACAATTTTTCTTTTATAATTTGGAGGCCAGATATATGGGGTAACTTATATAAAAATTTCCGTTAAGATTTCGAAAGATTGCAGCATTCCTGCGAGGTGAATTTCGCTTGCACTGTATGAGAAGCTAAATGATGATATTGAATTGATTAAATATTGATGAAAATTATTAAATATTGATGAGTTGATTAAAATTGATTGAATATTGATGAAATTTGATATCAAAAGGTTTTCACAATTTTGGCCACTACTGTGGTATCTGAATTCTTAGCCTGGGATAGATACATACAAACAGACCACCCATAGCGTAGTATCGAGTGCAACAACCTAAGATGAAATTCGGAAATGGCAAAACTTAAGAGGATAATAGAGATGGTGAGAGATGTGGGAGAAAGGGACAGCTGCAAGCACTCGATCTCACTTGTTTCTCGAGAATTCATAGGGGCCACGTCTCCGAAATTTTCTATTTAAGTTCATCTCCTCAAACACGTTTCTTCACTTCTCGAAGTTCCCCTATCGCAATTAGGAGGCCTCACTGGAGCAAAGAAAATCTTTCCTGCCGTGTAGTTGCCGCCCGTTAGCAAATAAAGAATCAGAATAGTATCAACTTTAGCGCCCCATGATTCTTTACAACTAAATCATAATTTCCTAATTTTGCAATATTTTGTTGAGATTATATTGTTGATCAGTTAGAGCTCAATCTTTCGTAAATCAATTAGAGCATGCAGATTTCCAGCCAGCGAATTTTGCGAGGAAATATTGAATTGAGTGTACTGTATTGCAGGATGAATTAACAGACTTTTTATAAAAAAAACTGTTTTGAAAGTCATATATGATGTTTACACTCTTTATTCTTATTTTGTTTGTATATTTGATGTTTATCTGTATTACTTATTTTATACGTATGAAAATGTTTTGTTAAAAGACATATATTGTTTTTTTTTAAATGTCATGAAGAGAAAGATATGTAAATAGTAGCCACAAAGAGAAATTTTAACCAACTTTAATTAAAAAGATTTTCAATTAAAGTTTTTTGGAGGGAGGGAGGTTGCGATATTTGTTACAAAATATTTAGTTATTTCTAAAGTTTTCTTCTTAAAACTTTTTAGTGTGGCAATACTATATTTGTCTTACGAGCGTTGCTTAGCAACGCAGGATAAAAGATGTTAGTTTTTTGTTAAGAATAAAAAAAAAAGGTATTGTAGAGAGACCGAAATGTAACTACTGATGTATATAGTTCCAGCGAATGAACGGTTTTTGGTGAAAATTATGTTAAAATAAAAGTGTTTTTTCTTATAAAAAGTCTGTTAATTCATCCTGCAATACAGTACATAAGAAACAATTGATGAGCGTTTTCTTCAAATTTATTTTAATTTTTCAAACGTTTTTTTAAAAATTTCTCTGGTCGTTTGAGATGGATTTTTCGGAAGAAGTTTGTTCAATCGGTTTTCACCGGACTCAAAATTTCCATTTTTGAAGTTCAAAAATCAATGACCGGTGGTATATCGAGCCGTTTTCCCTTCTTCATACACGGCACAAATCTCACGAGCCTCTTATAAGGACTTAACACCTCGATTAAATTCAAAAAGCAAACGGTGTCGAAAAGGCCCAGATTTATCCACTTGCCATTCCTTTTAAATTATCAAAAAATGCCAAAAATTCAATAAAATTAAAAATTGAATATACATATCTTGTAGAGCGTAAATTCTTTTTCAAATCTCTCAAACAACATAGCAAATTTTCCCAATGTGTTCAATTTCTGCATGCATTTTTAAATTTGAAAACAATCTCTCATGAAATATTCTCGAACCCAATACCTAGTTTTTAGAGTGCAATATTTCTGGTTTTAATTTTGAAGCTAACGTTATGGACTGGTGATAGCCTCCACATACATTGTTCGGGGCCGGAGGGTGACAGGTTCGAAGCCCGATTCCACTGAATACCCGCCGTGTATCGGGCTTGTTGCACGTTAAATCATACGTAGTGGTCAAACGTCCTCTCGCTAGTGTGTCGCGGAAGTTTGGAGAGGTGGTTGCCAGAGGAGGTGTCGTCCTCGTCATCTCACCCTGGTTCAAAATTACGAGGTCCGTCCCAAAATAGTCCTCGTGTTGCTTCAAAATGGGACGTTAATATAACTAAACTAAGATAAACCATGCATCATTCAGGAATGTTAACCTTTAAATTATGGGAGACTAAAATCTCAAAATAATAATTTGAAGCTGGGGAAAAACAGTCCCCCTTTTCAAATCATTAGAGAATAAAATCTGTTGCTACCGTGGGGACACCTATTCTTGACTTCCTTATTTAGCAGTAGATCCAGTCATCACACGTTGATAGATGCTATAATTGATTAGATGAAGATATCGGACATAAACTGATACAACAGTTGGCTATATCTTGATACCACAAACTGATTGATTAAACAATTGGCCAGATCTAGATATCATAGTTTTACTTATACAACAGATTGACTCATACAACAGAAAATGGTTGTAAAATTATCTACAGAGTGATTAGTAAGACAGACAGAGTAACTCTTCGGGGTGAGTAAATACTTAATGGCTTTGTGGTTTAGATTACCAGTGTATGTGGTTATACCAGCCCATATGAAGAGGAAAAATTCAATTCTACTAGTATGATATCGTTACTACTCGAAAGGAAAACGTAGTCAACAAACAAAGTATAATAATATCTCGTTACAACAATACTGTGGGGACTAAGATATGAAGATATTGTTATAGAGGAATGTATCGTTATATCGAACGGCGATATAATTACGATATAAAAAACTTAAATTTTGGCTGTTTTAATGTGGACACAATACAACAATATACACCACCAGAGTGCTAATGATTGTTAAAGCATACAAAAATTTGAAAATTCCGCTATACACATATATCTGAGAAACTTATTTATAGAAAAAATCCAATATTTCCGTTTGCCGATCCGTTTTTACTTCCTCGTATACGAAGTATACAAAGAGAAAGTATTGTAATCGTCAAAAAATTCGAACTCCAGATTTTGACGAATCTCCACGTTTTAGACCTCCCTCAGTCCGAAAAACACAATTTTGGAAGTATGTCTGTCTGTGAACACGATAACTCGAAAACTATTAGAGCTACGGGGATCAAATTTGGTATGTGATCTTTAAACATAATTTGTAGGTTTCTATCAAATTTTGGACAAACTCCGTCAACGGGAAGTCTGTCTGTCTGCATGTTCGAGGTCATGCGAACGCTACAACTCAAAAACTTGAAAAGCTAGATGGATAAAATTTGGTACACAGTTTTATCGTCATGAATGTAGGCCCGTATTAAATTTTGGGCCAAATCCGTCAAAAAGGGGCGTTCAAATTGCATATTCAATTTCTTTTAATCCGATTCTCATGCGCAAAGTACTGGTAGCAATCTGTTATTGTTGTAAATTTTATCTACAACAATAAATAATGTTCTCAAATATGAATTGTAACAAATTTTTTATTGTTGTAAATAAAATTCAAACCGATCTCATTATTTCAGCAAATCTTTTATTTACGAGCTTTTGCAATTATTACGATTGTGGTAGTATAAATTGTTTTCTTGGGAATTCAATTCCAAAGCAGAATTTTCGGTTTAGTATTCATTTCATTGTCTATTTTATCTCACCTGCTTCAAAGTAATATTTTTTTTAAACGTGGCAACAGATATTTGATTTCAGGTTTGTTGGTTTGTTTCACTTTCTCGTATACGAAGTATACAAAGAGAAAGTATTGAAATCGTCAAAAAAATTCGAACTCGAGATTTTGACGAATCTCCACTTAGAAAGTATACGAGAAAGTTTAGGCGAGACCACTCCCGCTGGTTTTAACTGTTAATTTACAAGGTTCGTACAGAGTCTAATGGCACGAAAATGATCATCATTTGTGGATGAAAGGCTTGAAAAAATGCACGTAGGAAATGAACTGATTGAAGAGGTTCCTGGGATGTCAATAAAAATTGCGATGGATCTGTATCAACATCATCGTCCTCTTTATCATCATTTTCCATTTTGTCTGTGATTTCGGACAGAATATCTTCTCCTATCTATATCTAACTCCTGCAAAAAACATAAGATCATCATCCGCTGTTAAAGATTCCTCCACATTAATTCCGACATTTTGCCACTTTTTTCTTCAAGCTCAGGTAAAGACTTTTGAAAGCTCAAAACAGTTTCTTCAGCATCTGAAACATAGCTATTTTTGGAATTTTTATCATTATCAGCTTGCTTATCCTCCATGAAATATTGGTACAGAGGAAGAAAATGGTGTTAAGATTTTTGAAAAAACTTTGTTGTACAGAAAATCTTTATATTGAGGGTTCTATGCAAATTCAAAATATGGTATTGTTGTAGGGATATGTCGTTGTAGGGTTTAGGTTAGATTAACGTCCCGTTTTGAAGCAACACGAGGGCTATTTGCGGACGGACCTCGCAATTTTGAGCCGTGGTCAGATGACGAGGACGACACCTGAGCTGACAACCCCTCTCCAAATTTCCGCGCCACACCAATGGGAGGGCGTTTGACCATTACGTATGATTTAGCGTGCAACAGGCCCTATGCACGGTGGATCTTCGGTGGAATCGGGTTTCGAGCTTGCAGCCCTCCGGTCCCGAGGTCGAGACCTTACCACTAGGCCATCTCGGCCGTATATCGTTGTAGGGAAAGTTTATTGTACAATTTTAATTTAAATGAAATCAAATTATAACTTCATTTTTAACTGATCGCTTTAATCGTATCGCAGTAAACTCAAAACTGCGAAACGATCAGAATATTGCATAAAATTAGTATATCATTTCTTTCGAAAAATTATTAATTGCTTGGAATTTTCTACTGCAGATTTATTCGGCTTTTGGATATCAAAAAATAATATGTTATAGTTGAGTTAAATTCTAATAATCTTTCAACGGTAGTGGTATCGCAAAAAGGATCGTTTTACTTGCTATAATGATAGCAACATAATACGAATTTATTTTAAGCATGTCCAACGCATTTTTTTATTAAGATTTTTAAAAATTAAGTATCATATATTGTTTCTTATGATATAAATAGAAAAACGAGAAATATTAGCATTTAAAAGAACGAATCAATTTTATTATTGGCGTGACACGTATAATGAAATAAAATCTAACGATTTCTATGCTCTTGGGGCTTACTCTTCCCAAATGTCATCTGATTTCTGAAGAATACATGCATTCCTATCATAGTTATTCTAACTAAAGAAGGAGACTTATTTATGAAGCAATGAAATAATGCCAAGTTTCATTTGAAACTAAGATAATTCTTTTTCTACAAAAATTCACATCATTTCACGATTCATGAATTTTAAACTCTCTTCGCATGTCGTTTTGTTTGTTCTACCGCGTTTTCAAAATCTCCAAAAAATCATTCCTCTCACAGTTCATCAACCTTACGATTCAGATAAATGGCAAAAATATTTTAGCTATCAACAGTTCGATGGCGATGAAATTTGGGCAAAATATTTCAGATCTCAAGCCAGAAGTATATAAAAACATATAATTCCGATGATTGATAAAATATACGATTCCAGAAGCACTTTAACAAATATTTTGATCTGGAAGTCTCAACGGTTTTCACGCATCGCTAAATTGCGACTAATCGAAATATTTAAGAACTGTGACGACCTGACAATGATAATGGCTTATGTCAGGAGGAAATGTATTTTCGATTTTTTTTCTTAGAGAGAAAAGAAAATATTTTAATTTCAGAAATACCGATACTAAAATATACTAACTCAGAGGTACCCAACCATTATTCTCTCGTGTATCCCTTGATTCATTTTTATGTTTTCGCGTACCCCCTACTGGCATACCACTCTTCCAACCACCCGTCTTTGCAAAGAGGTTTTATCTATAATTTTAAGAGCTAATGCTAACTTAAGGGTCAAATGACTCGAATTAATAACATTTGCCGAAATTATTTTTTTATTTTACATTATATCGCATTTTTACAACAGTATTAGTTCAATGCCAAAACAAATGAAATCAGTACTGTAATAATTTCGCATTAACTTATAAGGATAGTTAAAAATATAAACTCTGTAATAATCAACTATTCAAGTGGTAAAGTTATTAAATAGCAAGTAGTAGCTTGGGGAAACAAAATTCAGTAAAATTTTAATGCCTTCCGTTTTCCTGTTTCCGCCATTACCAACTTTTATTTCGCGTTCCCCTAACTAATCCTTCGCGTACCCTTAGGGGTACACGTACCACAGGTTGGGTACCTCTGTACTAGCTGATCCCACGCAGAACTTATGCGCTCCGTTAAATGCACCATGCATTTTCGGCCAA
>BGPR01000106.1:318535-334995 GCA_013235015.1 Araneus ventricosus | reverse complement strand
CTCCGTTAAATGCACCATGCATTTTCGGCCAAATTGGCGCATTCTGGATCCTGCCGTTTCAGCTAGCCAAAAATATATCGCGCATCAACAATCGTCAAGAAAGAAATTGAACCAAGGTGGCGATTCAGCGCTCCAAGAAAATTCGCCAAGACAAAAAAGGTGCCAAGTGGTGTGTGTATAACGGAAAAGTACCCAATATAAAATGTTCACAGTAATAAGCTCCATGATGTTCACCTCAATTTGTGAATTTAACACGATTTTCCCTTCGTTGATTTTAACTCTTTAGATGTTTATCTGAACGTTAATCGCCTAAGTCCATCTGCTTCATTTCTAACTGATATCTTTAGAATAATTTTATCCAAAGTTTCATTATATTGTAAATAATATTGTGAACTCTACTTCTTAAACTCGTTTTTTTCGAGAAGAAGTTGCATTACACCAGATTGAAGTTAAGCTATACTTATGAAGTTATGCCTAACATGGTTACCGGCTTTGTTTCGTAAACAAACCGATCGTTACCATCGGCAAAAGAGAAATTAACCTCTTTTCTGTGTCGCGTGCGTTAGCGTTTTACATATAGAGATTTTTAAAGGTTCGTTTTACTGTTTATTAAAGGTACGCTCTTTAAGTTAGCGCATAATACGCTGAAACGCATCGTTTCAAAAGAATACAGATTATGAAGTATTAGCTTGTTCTTAACACATTGTGAGCTGTTGTATCTCTGTGCAAGTTATCATGGGTAATTAACAAAATTTAATTTAATGGAAGAATGTAACAAGTAAATTATATAGGAAATTAGTTTACGAAATGCATTGAATGTGGGACAAAATGTGCAATATCAGGATATAGGACACACCCATAGAATTAATGGACCTAAACATATAAAAAACCCTTACGTTAGAGGGGTCAAATATACTCCTGTGATGTAGAAGTTTGGAGATGGCATTGTTGGCTCAAATATCATCCTAATCACGTGACTACGGTTCAAAATCAAGGGGTTTGTCCAAAAATTGATATCCTTTCCTATACCAGAAGTAAAAGCTCAACCGACACATTGTCTTCAATTAAATCGAAAGTTTCAAAATAATGAAAAAAAGGAGAAAAGTATCAATTCATATGACGGCACAGTCACGTGTTAAACGTATTTGCGCATGCCATCTAACATCAAAGTGCATGCTGTCTTCACATCCTTTTTCCACCGGCAAGTAAATTGATGAATTTGATGTGTATCCATTGGCCTTGAAATGACTTCAATAATCGAAGGGTTTCAATAATAAGATGTGATATTTCCAAATACAGGAAATTATAACTAAATTGTGTTCTCTTTATTGAATCAAGACGAATCGAAACGGTAAATTGCCGTGCGCAGAATGTTTATTTGCAAGAATTGCGAAAAGAATTTGTTCATATCTGTGTTATGTTTTTCCTTGCATTACTAGTGAATTTCAAAAAAATAGAGTAATAATGGCCTTTTCAATATTGAGAAATTGATTAAAAATATGTAATAATCTGTTTGACATGTAAAGGCTTGTAATGGTTTGAATACTTTTATTTAAGATTCAAACTGATATACTACGCGTTATTTTTCGATGCTATCATTCCAGATTGGAGACTGAAGAAGGCTGAAGCGCATTATCTGGTTAACCGAGCGACGAATAAATGAAATCTAATTGTATTTCTCCTCTGAATCAAGAAAGAGAGATACAGTCGGAAAGTGAAATCTTTCCATTGTTCGAATGATTTTTATTAATCCCTTCGCATATAATAACTTCTCTAACTCTTGCATCGAATTACTGATTTTTTGATATGTTATTCTATATCATACAAATTAGCACTTGAAATAAAGAAAAAAATGCTTGGACAAGTATAGGTGTCTCAGATGGCCTTTACTTTCTTATATGGATTGAAATGACAATGTCCCAAACAGGTTGCATTCTTTACTTATGAGATTACTCCCCTGGAGGGGGGCACCACGAGCACGTGGATAGCAAGCCAATGGATAAGAGAGCGGGTTCTCGCTTCTCTTTGAGGTAGAGTAATGGTGGGGTCGAGTTATTCCACACCGGTGATAGTACTTACCTTCTTCGGGAGGGGTCGTGTCGTTGCCGGTGATGACTGCTAGGACTCTAGCCTCAGTACGGGAGCTATTGCAGTGACTGTCAGTCAATGTCCCCGAGTGCCAAGGCAGGACGGGGTGACTCTGTTAAGGTTACTTAAGAGGTTAAGTTAATTGGAGATCAAGCGGTTAGCGGCTTATATGTGTTTACTTTCCAATATTCTTCAATAGAAACATCCTGAGCAAGACGACTGAAGTGGATTATGTTTTAGCGAAGGGACGATTTAGCATGGTTTGCATGTAGTCGTTTTTTGAATCAACTAAACGAACAACTAATCATCTTTTACCAGTGGCTTGCCTGCATTTGCTTCCCATTATTTTTCAATACTGTTATGTTGGACCGAAGATTTAAAAGGTCTGACATTTTAGGAGGGTGACGATTTAACAGGGTCCTAATGTTCGACTTAAAAGGAACACGAATGGGTAACCATCATGTACATTAATCAACAAAATGAAACGCTTATTTACAAGGCTTACAGAGATTGTCCTTTCGCATTTCTTTGATGCATTTTCCTTGAACTTTTCCTGAACTTCAAGGAATTAGTGCAGTGATGGCCTGACTCTTGTTGAAGGAACTGACTAATGAAAAGAATTGTTTCGTGAGGGAGGGAGGGACTTCCTTTTCTGGCGCGGCTTTTAATGTCTGGTGAGGCAGTGCTTCCAAATCGGGAGACGGCCTAATTGGATAATTGGCCTTTAATTTTCGTCGCCCACCGGCTCCCGCCACTTAAATGGTGGCCATGCTTTTCTTTTGTTCGTTGCAAGTGGAATTCTGACAGCTATCTGGAAGATTATCTGGTTTTAATAGAGCAGCATCCAGAAGGACAAATTGATTTATTGCCTAATGAATTTGTTGATCAAAGAGATATCAAATTGAAAGAATTGAATGGAAACCCAAATGGCCAAATTGTTTTATCCGTTAATTTGTGGAAAATGCATTTTTAATTGGGAGATTTTGCCGTATAAATGTGAATAAAAAATAATATCAAGCTTAAAATAATGTTGAGGAGTTAGGTGGAATATAATTTTCGCGAGAGCCTCAAATGTTGTTTCGAACATATAGATGTATTCATATCTTTAAAATCATCTAATTCATTTATAAAGATAATTTTAATTATTGATATAATATTATATGGTATTTCTGGAGTTTGTATGGGAACTACAGTTGGTTGATACTAAAGTTGGGCAGATAGTTGTATTTTAAGCGAACTCGCCACATATAATAAAGAAGTTAGGATAAAACTGAAATAGATACTGAACTCTATTTGGCTCTAAAAAGTTGCATCATTGTATCCATCAACAATACAATGTTTATTATTCCTTCTATTTTACTTTATATACTATAGGATATATAATGGGAGGGAAAATTTATTTATTTTCGAGTTTAAAATTTATCATTAAAAACTGTAATTATCATCTCCGAGTACGCGTACTCTCTTTAAAATGAACAATAAATATTCAGTGGGTATTTGTAAGAAAATTAAAAACTAAAAAGAAAAAATCACATCTTTTATTTTACTCAGTTAGCTAAATTTTTATGATTATTTTGTATTTATATGCTACTTTTGCGATGAAATTGTTTGCCTACAACACTGGTGAACACTGAGTTTTTGCCAACGATATACCAGTGGTTTTCAGGGTAATTTCGTGGCGCTGATTCCGAATCCGGCATTCTTTTTGTCAGATTGGCTCTAGTTTTCGAGATAAAGTGAAAATTATATTCCAGTAGTAATATGTACGAACCACTCAAATCACATTGGAACTGCCTCAAATATATATCAATAATAAAATTAAATCAATGAAATAAACCAGCTTAATTCTAAAGAGCAATTCATATATAAATCACAAGATAAATCTATGCAGAAATGACATAAAATTTGCCTCAAATGCTAGTTAGAGAATAAAATTCAAACAATATTAATGAATGAAATAAAGAAATAAATTTTAACAAATAGATAGATGAATCATAATGATATGGTAAAAATACATTTACGATGAAATACATAATTACATATAAGAAAAAATTCATTTACATTAAGTCCAATAAAATGAAAATCAAATAAACTGGTTCAGTTATTTCTCGGAAAAGCTTTTATATGATTTTCTGTTAGGTACAGAACAGAACGCCGTCTCTTACCCCCGTACCCGTGACCAGAGCGGTCACTGAACGGTTTCATGGGCAAGAAACGGGATTTTTTTTAAGAAAGAAAACAAAGAAAAACAAAGCAAACCAAAAAAGAAAGAAATATTTACACTATGCACAGTATGTACACTCTACAGCACAGGCATTTTCACTTTTACACTATTAGTTCGTAATAGTCTTCTTTTCTTTATATGTTATTTGAGGGGAATGTCCGGTAATTTGGAGAACGCTGGTTCACACAGCTCGCTGGAAAGTTGAATGATAGGGAGGCCAGAAAAGATCTCGGTTTTCGCTTATGAATATGACAATCCTACGAATTTTATGCTTGGAGACGAGGTTATTAGCAACTCTTTTCAGCCATTCTTGTTCGAAGTTTGGCACTGGCTTCCTCATGTGCCAAGACACTGTGAGAATACACTCTCATTGGAGTTTCTAACAGTAATCTGCCACCATATGTGTGTCCCACCTCCCTTGATATCTTTGTTCCATTACTTTAATATCCTGGTAATGTTGATTAGGAACTAAAAATTGCATATTGAAGTAATTTCATATATTTTCGACAACTTTGAAATGAATCTGTGACAGGTAGTTATAAACCGATTTTGATAAAATGAAATTTATTCTTCTTAGATCTTAAAAATCTTAAGAAGTTGAGTACTTAACAGCAAATACTATAATAAAAATACTAAGAGAAAATTTTTAAATTTTAAAATTAATGAGAAACAGTCTAATTTCGCCACTTTTTAAGACTTTTAAGGCCCTTTCGTGGCAGTAGAAATCAATAAATTAAATTAATTTTTTCCTTCGCTTTATTCCTCACCAATTCGTAAATTTTCCCGCTGTATATTGACACGAAATAAAATTTCGCCTTTTTTCGGCCCACGCTACTGCAGATACGATTGAAATGTTGACAATATGCATTATCTCAAAAACAAGAGCCAATTTGGCAAATGTTAAATTCCTTTTGAAACCAGCAGCCTCAAAAGCCTTTACAATTTCCTCGGAAATTTACAATTTTTATATAATTTTCCTTTACAATTTTTTGTTCCCGAGTGTAATATTTTATTACACTCGGGATATTTATTACACTCGGGATATTATATTTATTTAATATTTACTCAGTTCTTTCTTTAGTTTGATCACCCTTAATAGACAAGTTTGAATAACAAATTAAACTTGTCTCTTTGCCCCTGATGAGAAAAAACAGGAATACTAAATAAAAATTATCGGTTGCAATTACAATTTATTTGATAAGCCATAATACTGTCTGAGGATCTTAATGAATCCTGAATGGTAAATTTCCTCAGCTGCATTTTTAATTTAAATTTTACTTGCTTACTAAACAAGCAGCCGTCGGCAACGAAACAGATGAATTTCAAAACTTCCCCAAGTGATTCTCTCTCCTTCCACTCCTTTCCCCCAACTTAAAGTATCTTTCAACCTATGTGTATTACCCCTTGTTGAAAAACTCTTTTCATTTGCAGTCTCTTCCACCCACTTTCAATCTTGCAACTCTAATCCTTATGAAAATAGAGGGCGAAAAGTTCCTTTCCTTACTTCTACCTTTGCCTTCCGGCTTGCCGACTGGGATTTTTTTGTCTTCGAAATGAATCTCATCTGTTTTCTATTTCTGTGGCAGAGGCTCGGCATCAGAACTGGTGGGTCGCAGATTTGAGACCCGATTTCCTGATTCGCCGTGTATACGAGTGTGATGCGCGTTAATGCTGTCGAGTGTCAACCGTCCTTCCGCTGGTATGACGCGGAAGTTTGGTAAATGGATTCCCGCTCAGATGTGGACCTCGTCTTCAACATGATTCAAAATTATGAGGTACGTCCCAAAATTGCCCTCGTATTGCTTCATAACGGAAAGTTAATTTAACTTAAACTAGACTTTCACATCCCGCTGGTGTGGTGTTTGAGTTTGGAGAGGGGGTGGCAGCTCGGGTGTCATCCTCGCCATCTGACTGCGGTTCAAAATTACGAGGTCCGTCCCAGAATGGCCCTCGTGTTGCTTCAAAACGGGACGTTAATATAACTAAAACGAAGGCTTGACTTTCACTCCTTTGTTGCCTCACTCTGTATTTTGATTCGTGTATTCATTGAAAATTTTCTTATATATTTCCTGGAAAATGTAAAAGATCTCGGTTTTCAATTTAAAACGTATAACCTGGCTCTCCGCTGTTTCGTGGAAAATTCGCGGTTTTCTTATATATTTCCAGGAAAATGTGAAAGGTCTCGGTTTTCAATTTAAAACGATATAACTCGGCTCTCCGCTGTTTCATGGAAAATTCGCAGTTTTTTTATGTATTTTGTGGAAAATGTAAAAGATCTCGGTTTTCAATTTAAAACTTTATAACCTGGCTCTCCTTTTCCCACCTCAATGAAAAAATATCTGCTAGTAAATACTAAAAGAAAGGAAGAATCATCCATTAAATCTTGCCTAAATAATCAAATTTAAAATGATAGAACAAGCTAGGCAAAGTAATGCTTATTAAAAATCAGAGTTTGAGAAAATGCTTAAAAAATGTTGAAATAACAATAGTGTGATAAACATTATTACTGAAATTTAAAACAGGGGAATATAGAAGATTCGGAAATGCCTAGACCCAAGTAATGAAGGTGAAATGGAATGGTTAAACTGATTTGAAAAATTACTATTGCATATTGAGAAATTACCATTAATTGAGACAACATTTTCATCTCGTTACTTTTAATTATTCTTTGGATATTTTCTTTTGAATGTGAAAACCGCTGCAGTAACGGAACAACTTAAATTAATTTTTAAAGAAATATATTTATGGATGTTGATATAAGTTAACACTGTGTTTCCGAAACTTAAACGTGTGATGGATAGTAAGGTTAAGGGAGGACAGTCCACCTTTTATAAACTCTGTCCTCCCTCGAAAATTGTCCTCCTTTTCAATATTTGAAATTAAAAGACTTAATTTAGATTTAATTCTGAAAAATTAATACAAAGGGAAGATAAACACTGTAAAATTGATAAGAGATGGCGGAAATATTCAGCCATTTCAAAAATGAACATATTTCATGTGAGAATTTATTTTTGTTCAATTTCCGGTGTTCTGCCCTAGAATTAAAACAGCAGTTGAAAGGGTATTTTCACTTGCTAATGATTTTTTGGACATGTGAGAAATCGAGATTGAATGTTCATACTGTAGCCACAGCACTTGACGTTTAATTCACTATGATGTATATTTCTTGTTCAGATATATATATATATATATATATATATATATATATATATATATATATTATATGTATGCATATATATTTATAAATATATATATTGTTAGACGATGATACATTGCCAAAAAAAGTCTAAGGAAAAATACTCATTTAAGCAATAATTAATAGGTATGTAAGCATAATTAAAATTTAAGGGGACATGCGAGTCTTAAACCTCTAAAAAATGGAGGAAAACTGTCAAATTCGATGCATTATATCTCTGAAACAATGCAATTCACAAAATCACTTTTTTCTAGAAAATTCTCTGTATTTATTTGAGAGAGTAATAAATATGGTTATAATTTTTGGAGAAAAAATGAGATAATCACCTTGCGCGCATGTTTACGGATTAAATATTCATCTAAACACAGTATTTTGGGTATCTAAGTAATCCAAACAGTCTGTTTAAGAAACTGAACCACAATTTATTAACATTTAAATTTAATTTCTATTTTATATACCAATTTAAAATAAAAATGTTAAAAATAGTTAAAATTTTAACTTTTCTAACCCCCGAAAAAAACTTCTTTGGAGAAATATGTACAGAAATGTCGTTCAATTTGTAGAACATAGCTAAGATATTCGGTGAAAATGTTATGTAAAAATATTCAATAGTTCTTGAGATATCGTGAGCGCAATGTCAAAAAAACACATTTTGAGATATAGCGCTTTAAAGATATATTCAATGTTTACGTTGAAGAGCTGATATATTTTCCTTCGTAACTTTTATAATTATGGGAATTTTTTTAACGCGAATTGTTTTAAGTTATTCATAAAAGAAAGGGAAATAATATATATATTTTTCATGAAATAGAAAATTTTCAAGGTTGAACACTCGAATGTCCCCTTGAAACGTTACAAGTGTTTTCATTATGCATTTATCATATTATGTGTATTCTGTATTATTTGTTGCAGTGAACAAAATGTTTCTATTATGTACGAAATTTTTTCTTCACTTTATTTGTGTCCTCCGTTTCATTGGAAAAAAAAATTGGTCACCTTATGAATCTTTTAACGTCACCCAGGAAGAGAAATCGTATTTCAAAATATTAACCGAAGTAAATATTCCGCTTGTTTTGAATAACAAATGATACTTTCCATAGCACGAGTGTCTGTTGAAACTGAATAGGAAGGCCAAACGGCGTTTATTCTTTCAAACCTGCGAAAATATAATCTATAAATAATGGCAATCATCTTGGAAAACAATTTTGTGAAAGTGGCGTAACACTTCTGTTTCACAATGGTCAGTTGTCTAGTTTTAGTTTACGCACTGGCAAATCTCCAACCCAAGCAGTTGTGCCGTCAAAACAGATTAAGACAAGACATTACGCAAGCCTGGGCTGGGAAATGGAAGCGGAACCATTTTCCATTCAAAGCTGATATGCGCATTCCATTCAGCATTTAATCAAAAACAGCAAGAATACTAGCATTTCAACGAAATCGCCCAATGTTGATTTACAACGATAAAGATATACAATTCACATTTTTTGTTAGTATTAAATTGAAATCTATATTACTTAGGTTTATTAGTTCAGTTCAGGTACTTTAATTGGTATGGCCGAAAACAGTTTGTTAGTTATTTGATATTAAAATTATTATTGTTTTCAGTTCATTACTTACTCGTAAACGAGATCGTAATTAACAGTGAACGGTATTGTCATGCCGAGAGAAATTAATTGTTATGATGGAAAAATTCGACTGCAACATTTCATGAAACGCTTCATTTCAGATCTCCCGGATTCTGAAAATGCCATTTATATGTATGTAACATCAGGCTTTAAATGTGAAGTGTAATAGATTTTGGTTAGGGAAAAGACAGTAGTTGGCTCAATCTTTCTTTATTCCATCATTGAGGATAATATTCGACTGCAATATATCATGAAAGGCTTAATTTTATATCTCCCAGATTCTGAAAATGCCACTTATATGTATGTAACATCAGGCTTTAAATGTGAAGTGTAATCCATTTTGGTCAGGGAAAAGACAGTAGTTGGCTCAATCTTTCTTTATTCCATCATTGAGGATAATTTAGGTTAGTTTTCAGTACTTAAAGGAATCATAATTTGCTATTATAAATGACCAGAATTGAAGAGGTAACGCGCGCTGTTGCTAGCAGCTTATATTCTTGAATCAAAAACGGCAGATAGGAAAGCGCAGAAAGTCTAAGTACCCAGAGAAGGGAATTTCTCCAGAAAGACTCGCGAATCCAAATGAAAGTCGTAGTGCGCTTATTACGATGGAAGTAGAAGTAATTAAAAATGAGGTGTCGTTAAAAATGATTTAAGAAAGTTAAAAAATTAAAATATCACATGTATCTATCTATAACTGTCCGCCTGAGTGTATGTGAACATTATAATGTAGAAACACAATGACGTACATGGATTAAATTTGGCATACGGTCCTTACATCAAAATTGCTGATATCTATCAGATTTTGGTCCAAAATCGGTAATCCAAATCGGCGTACGGGGAAAAATTACTGTGCCTAAACAAACTCAGTTTTCTTCACTTCGCTATGAAACTATATTACTATTAAGGTAATTGAAAAAGCACAATCATTTTTGACAGCATGCTATGTGAAATTTTTATGTGGAAGCGAATGAGGAAGCCCAAGAGGCAGCAAAACAGAATTTTTTTTTTATGTATTCTTTAAGATTATTTTATTTTTGCTGTGTGGTAGCAATTGATGCAAAATTTAAAGATAATAAAACACGTGCGTTTTGAAAACTTAGACTTCGAAAAAAAGAAAAGAAATATAATAAAAAGAAAACAGAAAAAATGTTCTCCTCTTTGATTTTGTAATATACTTATACAACATGCCGCATTTCACAATATTGTGAAGCAGGAAAAACCAGCTGGAGTGGTCTCCCCTAAACTTTCTCGTATACTCCTAACACATGCAGAGAAAAAATAAGCTAAAAGGCAGTAAAAGAACAAGAACCCCTAACGCAGTGGAGAAAAAAATTAATCGAAACGTCATACTACGATTTCCGAAGGTCGTCCAACGCGGAAGTGGAATTAGAAGCCGACGTGCTTACCAATAGGGTTGGGTGTAAGATAAAGATAACGGAATTTGCAATTTGAACGCCTTTTTTGAAACCGATTGACACAAAAATTGGACACAAATCTACCGTTAAGGTAACAAGGCCACATACCAAATTTCATTTATCTAAGTAATTTTTTAAAGAACTTATTGCGCTCAAAAGTATGCAATTATACAGACAGACAGTCAACCCTTTCACGGATTTCGTCCAAAATTTTATGCAAACCTACATTCCTGATGATAAAAATGTATACCAAATTTTATCCACCTAACTATTTAAGTTTGTGAGTTATCACGTTCACATTAACACAGACTACCGTGGACGGATTTTGTCGAAAATTTGATAGAAACCTGCAAATTATATGTAAAGACCACATACCAAATTTAATCCCTGTAGCTTTAATAGTTTTTGAGTTATCGTGTTCACAGACACACAGGCAGACATAATTCCAAAATTATGTTTTTCGGACTCGGGGAGGTCTAAAACGTGGAGATTCGTCAAAATCTCGAGTTCAAATTTTTTGACGATTACAATACTTTCTTTCTCTTTGTATATTTCGTATACGAGAAAGTAAAAAATGAAATTTCGATCTTCTTTCCAACCATCTTCACGACTGTGGCAGACGGCCGACATTTGGTGGATTGGGTTAAAAATTTGGTAGCTATATAAAATTCTAGAGATAAAACCATGTTCCAAATTTCATCCATTTAGCTCGTCAGAGTTTTGAGTTTTCAAGTTCAGAGAGAGACATACATCCTAATTTTTTTTCCACAGAAAAATTTTTCCAGGGATATCTGAAACTTGGAGATTCTTCAAAATCTCGAGTTCGAATTTTTTTGACGATTTCAATGCTTTGTATATTTAGCAAACTAGAAAGAAAAAAATAATGGAAATATTATCAATGAAAGCAGAGATTTTCAACTAGTAAGGTACACTTCCTCATGGTGACAAAAAATTAATGAACTGCGAAAAACAATTTCATGCTTAGCAAAAATATGAAGGTGATAAAATGCTTTTCAAACATTTTTAATGATTTCTTCTTTTATTCATCACTATTTATCATAAATACAGTAAATCCTGTACTAAACGGAATCTAAAAGGACTAGAAAAATATTCCGTTTTAGACAGGGTTCTGTTTCATACAGGTATATGAGGATTTCAAATGTATCTAATCATAAATTAAATCGATTGTAATAAAGATATTCTAAGATTAACAAAATACCATAAAAGTATAAATATTGCGATAATTCCATTTTAATATGTGTCACATTCTAAAATTAAGATTTAGTTAAATTTTAAAATTGCACAATAACAATAAACGTTATGAAACATATAAAAGTTAGATGTTTATATGGATTTTATTTTAATAATATTGCTTTTGGATACTAAATAGAAATAAATGAATAATTCTTCGTTCCGGTAATTTTATCGAATTCTTCAAAAATTCAAGTATTTCAGAATCTCCCTGACTTATAGTAAACCTTTCAAGTTCAGGTACTATATCTAAAAAAGATCCAGATGATTTGATGGAGAGTTGTTCTTTATCGGAAATGTTTTCATTTATATTACATTCATCATCATTTTTCGTATGCCTTTGAATTATATCATTCAGATTATCAATAGGAACCTCTGTTAAAATATCATCGTCGATTGATATGAACTCTTTTGCTCTCATATCGGAAACTTTACCGTTGTTAAAAAAATTGCATGTCACTTGCATCTATATCTTCGGCTGACGAATAATTTTCTATGCAAACATTTTCAGGTAAATTCGCCCCAACAAAACTTTTTTAACCGAAAATATAAAGAGAACATTTGGAAAACGCGCGATTTTTGTGCATTAGAACATGCTTTCTAACAATGAAATATTATGAATAGTTCTTCGAAATTCTGTCCGTGTCCGCGTTAGACAGGTTCCGTTTTATGGAGGGGATGTACTATGGATCTTTCTATATTTTTCGACGGGACCAAATATTTTTTTTCCGCTTAAGGCAGGATTCCGTTTCTTACATTCCGCTTAGTCCGCTTTAAAAATGTTTTACTGTATAATACAGATTTTAATTTGAAATTTCTCTTCTCTATATCGTTGACGTTCGTGATGAATACTTTCGAAGATAATTTTAATTCGGAATTTTTTGATTTTTTCTCGTATAAGAACCATGGTAAACCTGGAGCTTACGGTGCCGGCCTGCTTCTCGCCAATTCTTCTTGGCGCAATTTCATGTGCCGTCGCCAAATACTGTTTTGGATGTGCAGTACGCTTTTTATTGCTCTCTTGCGCATGCGTCACCTGAAAACGAGAGATTGAGCACGCAATGCCTGCGGCATTTCAAGCATGTACCGGGCAAATTTTTTAACTTAAAAAAACATCAGCGGCTTCGCTTTCAGCATAGCGGAATAATCGTAGCTTCGCTTATTCATTGAGAAACGAAACACACAGAATAACATACACGGTACTGAACCGATATTCCACCCGAAGAATTCCAAATGAAGTTTCATTCAAATTCGAATTTATCGACCAATTGCATCGAAGAGTTGAACAAAACAGCTCAATCGAAACGTGGCGCAATATAGCCTGATAAGCAAAACACCGATGAAAGGATCAATTTGTGCGCATGCGCGCTTGTCACTCGTTAGAAACACCTAGACGCAACCAAAACAAATGTTCTCTCATCGCCGTTCTTGGCGACAAAGATTTGGCGATCCTAAGAGGAACGAAGTAGGCGGGCACCGTAAACTCCAGGTTAACCAGAACCATAATGCTACATTTCACGATTGTTGACGTGGAATTATTGATTTGAGGAGGGGTTAGACCCTCTGATAGGTAAACATCTTCAATTTAAGCATGCAAGAGAACTTATAACTCGAGCATTAAAATTAATAGATGGAAAATATATTCATATTTGCAATTCTTGCTGTCTTTCCAAATTCAATGAAAACCGCTATTATATTTTTTCACTTTAATTTTAATCAATGCCTTGAACAAAATATTGTTCTTTATTTCCTCTTTCTTCTAAACAGTGGAAAGTGAAGCGTAACAGAATATCAGAATCGTATAAACTAAGCTCTCCTAATTCGTTTAAAATTTAGTACTTATCAAGATCTTTAGCAATTTTCAGGCATCATCTTATATATTATTAGGTATATAAAATTTATATACTTACTAATATATAAAATTTTATATTATAATAATTAATAATTTTATTAAATATTATAATATAAATCATTTAGTAATTTATATTATAATTCCTAAATAATTTTATTAAATATTATAATATAAATCATTTAGTAATTTATATTATAATTCCTAAATAATTTTATATTATAATAGTTAGCAAGACGTATGTATTTAATTTGAAAATCTTGGAGTTTCTTGTGATAATCTAAATATATTCCTTTAGAAAAAGAGTTGACTAACAATTGAGAAATTCTACCATATATTTGTTTTCCAATGCAAGCGTTAATTTTGGACATCTTTGATCTTGGAGTTTTTCTGAACATCAGACCATTAAAGATTACCTGTATTATAATCAAACGAAAGATTTAAATTAACCTGCAGGAGAATACGAAAAATGGGTTGAACGCTAAGGAATGTGATATATAGTTGGACGCATTTCTGCAATCGATAACCAACGACCATTTTATGTATTTTGGGTTCATTATGCAAAATTTTGCCAAAGTGTGTGCTGTTGTTTGGTATGCAGGATTGTACCAAATTTCTTGTAATCGATTTTAAAGGTGATTTTTTTCTCGTTTGAGAACGCTACTTATTTCTATCATTGAATTAGGCAAGTCTCTTATTTTCCTCCATGTGGTCAAGAGAACTTTACAATGTAATAATCTAAAATAATTTAATGTCTCTTTAGTAAACGACACGATCGAAATTATCCTTGTTTCTTAATTATATTACTTTTTTAATTTCGCTAATGATAATAAAAATATTGAAAAATATTGAAATAAAAAATGAGAACTAATTTGTTTTGAAATTTTACTCATACAGTCGTCAACAACAACAAAAAATAAATGGGACACCTCTGTAACTCTAGTATTTATTATCTGTTCTTCACAAAACTAGTGTCGATGTTAGTGGCTCAAGAGGACAGGTTTATTAAGCTCAAAAACTGATTAATTGAGCTAATTAACTTAATGAATTAAGAGCTATCTCGGAATTTTCGCATTACGCCTACAAATGTTTTTCGCTGAATCGACTCCCCGTCCTGAAACGAGTCTCCCCAAAAATTTTTATAGAGTTTTGATTAAAATTTCGAGATTTATAGGGTTTTGAAAAATGGCCTTTCCCATGTTAACTGAATTTAAGGAACTTTTGACGATATCTCAGAAAGTATTATATATTTATTTCTCAAACATTTTTTCACTCACTAAAAGAACATTACCTTTTACATAAAATCATGAAAAAAATCATTAATTAAAAAATTAATAATTTTTAAAAACACTTTAAACATGACTGTGAAAAAAAGTGAATTGTAACATGGTAAAATTTTAACATGAGAGCAAAGCTGAGACGTTATAACGCCAGTATCCAAAAAATCAAGTGCATATCTATGATAGTTTCCGAAATATTTACAAAAAACTGCAGATTCTCATTGTTGACAGGTAACGCCCACTTTTTGAGAGACAGTATATTATATTTATTTGTATTTATAAATCTACTCTTCATGAATCTCGTGATTCAAAACATTATATCTCTCGAAATTTTAATCAAAACTCTATAAAAATTTTTGGGAGGCTAATTTCATGATGGGGAGTCGATTCAGCGAAAAAAAATTGATAGGCGTAATGGGCAAATTCCGAGATGGCTGTTAATCAACTATGTTAATTAACTCGGTTAATCAGTTTTTTTATCTGAATAAATCTTTCCCCTTGCGTCATTAACATTGACACTAGTTTTGTGACAACCTGATAATAAATACCAGAGTTACAGAGGTGTCCCATTTTCTTTGTTGACGACTGTACATAAACAAGCATTTGCTATTCAGCATATATCGTGTTAGTAATAAATAATAATCTTAACAATTGATCTTGATAACCATAATCATTTTTCATATTTCTTTCTCCAGGTAACAGTTCTTCAGATTCTGATGCTGAGGAAAAGAATGGATGCTGGAGCTTAGAGTGCATAAAGACTAGTAAGAACTTAAAGAATTGATTACATGATAACTTGAATGACTTAAAATATGTTTTAAAAAGTTGCCAGTAATAGTTTACATTGATTTACTTAATATTATGCCTTATGAGAAAAATGGAAAAATGTGTAGTTAAATATGACTACATTTACAATTTTAAAAATCGTAGAAGCAAATGAAAAAAAATATATCTTAATGATTCTGACTTAAAAATAATTAGTCTTTTTTATAGTTTCCGGGTTGCTAATTACTGGGAAAATATTTAAAAAATTCCATTACGTACGTACAGTGAATGAACGGTCTTATGTACATGAATTTTGTGTATATAATAGAAACGTAATAGAATTTGTATGAACTTATTAAACATACTTAGAGATTTTAAATGATAATTTGCTCTTTATAAGTTCTATCCAAGAAAGAATAAAATATCACTTATTTAAAATTTTCTTCTAAACAGATAAAATGTCTGATAAAGGCAACTGTAAAGCCAGAAAGAGCAAGTTAAAATCGGATCACTAGCATGTTAGTGCATGTCTGTCCTCCCCTTTCCCCATTCTCCTTCCTACCACTTTTCCTACTCTTCCATAAATGCCTTTCTCTGATCAGTTCAGTACGCTTGTATAAAATTCTGAGCTTTGAGTAGAAGAGCTTTTTACTTTTAGTTTATATTGTAGAAGAGCTTCTTTAGTTTGTATTGTAGAACAGCTTTTTACTTTTAGTTTATATTGTAGAAGAGCTTTTTTAGTTTGTATTGTAGAACAGCTTTTT
>BGPR01000106.1:300994-318525 GCA_013235015.1 Araneus ventricosus | reverse complement strand
AGCTTTTTTAGTTTGTATTGTAGAACAGCTTTTTTAGTTTGTATTGTAGAGAGACAGAAATATAAGAGCTTTTTCAGTTTGTATTGTAGAGAGAAAGAAGTAGAAGAGCTTTTTACTTTTAGTTTGTATTGGGTTTGGAGAAATGGCTTCCAGAAGATGCGCTATTTCACCAGATTGTTTCTACAATTTCAGTGGCAACTATACTGCTAAGAAACAAACATTTCAGATTTTGTGAAAAAAGTGTACTTTGTTGATTTTGCCATGGCCAGGATAAAGACAAACCCTGGGTCCCCACACAAAGTTTGTTCCGTCCGTGTAGAAGAATTACGGCAATAGTTTCGAGGTAAAAACAACCTTCTCGGTTTGTTATACCAATGATTTCGAGAGAGTCTAAAAATCATACTGATTATTGCTATTTTTGTAAATGCAATGTGAAAGGCTTCAATCCAAAGAACAAAATGAAATTTTATCTTAACATTCCATCTGCCAGACACAATGTCCTTCATGGCCCCGGTATACTGGTCCGGTTCCTCCAGATATATTGGAAAATATTGCTTCATATAAAACTGGGCCTTATAAAAACAATTTGTTAAAGCAGTACCGAAAGAAGGAAAATGTTTCAAATACCTTTGGCGGGCAAATACTTTATTCGGGGTTTTCGGAATCAAAGTTGAAGGAAGGGGCAGTCAGAAAACTGAAGGAGAATGAATTGAGTTCAAAAAGAAAACAAATGAGATAAAAGCCTGGGAATTCTTGAAATTAGTCGTAGCTAATTTTATTGAAAACCTATGAGACCCAAACCAGAAATCTATTGTAGAAGAAATTAGGAAATTCCAAGAAATAAGGGTGTAATATGGGCCCATAAGTCCAATTTCACCATTCGCACCTGGTTTAGTTTAGTTATATTAAAGTCCAGTTTTGAAGCAACACGAGGATTATTTTGGGACGGACCTCGTAATTTTGAATCTCACTCAGATGACGAGGACGACACCTGAGCTGTCACCGTTCACGCCAATGATCATTCGCACCTGGACTAGTTTCCTGGATATTTAAATGCAGTCAGGAAAAATTTCTCCAAGGATTAAAGGAAATGGAAAGAGGATATCAAAAGGAAGGTGGTATATCATCATGATAAGCGACTATTGCCAGCCGTTGAAAAGAGACAATCCCCTGTGAAATCACAAGAAGAAAAGCAGAAAAAGCAGTTTCGAGACAAAAGAGAAAACTCTATGATAGAGATTTGATAACTTTTTTTTATAAACTCATTTAACATTTAAATCATAACAGAGCTAGTACACTTTTCAATTTAAACTTAGAGAGTCCGAATTGGAGTTAATATAATTTTTTATGCTGCTGTTGATGGGTCCTGTAAGTTGCCGCAAGAGTATAAAGATGCAGTCAGGAAAAATTTCGCCAAGGCGCTCGTAGACCCATTTTAAAATTTTATCTATTCAATTCTGGAATTTTCACCTTAGATCTTTCAGATTTATATAATGTCCAGTGAAAAATTGTATATTAATTTAATTACTGTATTGCCCATTGAAATAACCATAAACGGAGTTAGGCCAGGGTCCTAATAGCCATCATCGGCCACGACCCGCCCCGTACTGTCTCAGGAGAGGGTAATTCGACCCCCACTATTATTGTACCCCAGGAGAAGCGAGACCCCGCTTACTTATCCGGCATCTTCTCATCCACATACTCGTGGTGTTCCCCTGTGGGAGTGTCCATTGAAATAAGAAAGATTTTTGAAAAAGCGAGGGCCCAATCACGTGGGACTTCCAGTAAGAATATGAAGTGTCCCCGAATCATTTCTGAAGTTCTCAACGTATGAAACTAGATTTTACATTTTACCCTATTCCAACGGCATATAATGGGTTAATAATAAATATGTGCTATCACTTGCACTCTCATTTCACTTTCTAATTCCTAGAGAGCTTTCTAATTCCTGAATACATTTGAATAAAGTAAAAAATATACCACTATGGACGCGCATTAATTAATTCATTATTAAGTAATTGCATTATTAATTAGTGTTTATTAATTTTGTTTACTGGCAAATAATAATTTAGACTGGAGAGAGTTAAAAAGATAGAAAAATTGCATACATTTGAAGAGCATTCATGTATAAAAGACATTTTTAGAGACAAGGGTATGTTTGAAATGTTACCTAAATAATAAATGTTAAGTGTATTTTCGACTTTTTTGAGGGAATTACAAATAAATAAGCTACAAACTTGTAGCTTTTTAAAATTCTAGAACAATATATGCAATTTAAAAATTTTTTGTACACAGATATTGCTTACAATTTCTTTATTGCAAATATAATTTGTATCGTAATCCTTACAAAAAATTAAAATGTATTTTTTTTCAGCTGGCAACATCGTTTCGTTGATGGATGAGAGATGGGACCCTTGTTCCAATTTCTATGATTATGCCTGCGGAAGCTTCAGTCAGTCGCTCGGATATTCTATAGCCCAGAACTCGATTGATTCCATTTACTTTTCAGTCAAAGGTAATAATAAATAGTAATTTGACCTATCCTTAAGGACATACAAATGTCGAGCCACTGACTGTTCCGAAGAACTCCAGCAAATTCGAGTACAAAATTTCTTCACATAGTACACTGCTTCATAGGAAAAAAAGTTTAAAATAGCCAACACAATTTCAAATTCCTATACGCACTTTCAAACTTTCCTAAACAGAAAATCTTGATTAAACATAAATTAAAAATACACACTAATAAATACGCATAATTACATAAATTAAAGAACATAAATTAAAATACAATCAGAAGGAAAATAAAGAGAAAAAAAGAAAGCTTATATATATATATATATATATATATATATATATATATATATATATATATATATATATATATGAAATGCTGTCGTTGTTGTAGTAGTTAAATAAAAAACAGGCCGAGAGAGAGTTATTAACTAATTTCATTTTATTATGGGAGAGTGACGGAATGTACGTACATCACGCTTTGAGTTTCATGCCAAAACGAACAGAAGATCCCTACTTTTTCTCAGGTAGGGGTTTAACAGATAGACACGTGATCAAAGTGAAGGGAACAATAGCTATTTTTACTATATTACGTAAGTGTTTTAGGGAAAATGGATGGCGGCAATAAGTCGCTGATTTCGCGAGTTGTGTGCGCGTGGAAACGATTAAAATATTCTTTTAGTAATAAATATGCCAAAACGAGAGATTTAATATACCTTCAGAGCGGGAAAAGAACGAAACTGGAGTTTAAGAAAAGTGATTTTGGAATACATTAAGACTTTAAAATATATAATATTAGAATTTGAAATAAAATTAAGTGAGGTTATTACATATATATATATATATATATATACAGGAAACCACAAATTAAAACCTAAACATGCATCACAAGAGAAAGGCTAAATCAACCTATACACAATTTCTTATCACAGTTTCAAATTTTCCTATACATAATTTATGATATTGCAGCACTACCCGGTTAACCCTAACAAAAGAGAGCGGGGGCGTTTCGGATAACCATTTGTTCGGTTAAGCCATGAACATCTATTCCTATTTTGTATATAATTACGGTATGTAATTCTGTAACAGTATGTAATAAATATTTTCAGTGTAAAACGAATTCAAAACTCTCTTTGTAGATTACACTTATGCTCTTTATTAAAGTTAAAATTACATTTATAGGGGTCGAGCGATCACTTCTCCTCTAGTCATAGGCCACCTCTCTCTCGCGTTCGCTATTATTTCCTTGAAGTACAGTACGTGTTTTTGGATTTTTTGTATCGTCCATGTTGACCCTGCTTACTCAAAGGGTGTAAGGCATGTCACGAGTCGGCGGGTTGATTTTGGATTTTCGATTTCAGAGGCATTTCGGAAAATCCTGGTTTCGGTTAACCGGGGTTCCACTGTATTTCCTTGTTATGGCTGATAGATCGAAAAACATGAACGGACTTCACATGCTACAATTTTATAGATGGCATCACTAAACATGAGCAAGCAAATTCTAGAAACATACATTCAATTATCCGTAAAAATCTCTTATCCGGCATCATCGACGTCTCGTTGTTGCTGTATAAAAAGAGAGTCTTCTGTACTCTAAAAGAGAAGATTTTGGCCTAAAGACGCTTAATAATAATTAATGACTCATTTGACTAAGTAGAAGGATAACAAATGGGTAACTGAGAGGGTTAAAACCACTATATTTTAGAAAATGCTTAATTCGCCAGCTAAAATCTAAACTGAAAGCTTGGAATGGAAATACGGAGTCGTGGTGAATCCGCAATATAACTGAAATCCTGTCTCTGTAGGGAGAGCAAAATCCCTCTCCTTCTAGCAATGCTATCTACAGGCCTTGGAGATTAAGGTCAGGCAAAATCAGTGTAGATCTGCTGTTGCCAGTTCAGCAGAAAGTTCTTCACATGAATCTATGTGTCAATCTCTCAAATTGAACCAAAAACAAAGGTTCAGCACTCCAAAAGTAGTCAAAATAATTGGTTGAAATGATACAGAAGTCAAATGTGAATGTAATGATTGAGAATTGGCTCAGGAGCGTTTCTCTCCTGTTGCAACTTGCAAATGATAGATGATTTACGCATATAAATACATTGTTCCTATTTAGTTTCTGTGTTCACATAATGCGGAAATATTTCAAAATGGTACAATTTTAGAGAAGGAGCCAAACTGCCTCTATGTATCTATTGAAGGGTCAGAATAATGACATTTATAATAAGGCTATATTTCGCTTTGTGGAGGAAAAAATGAGCCAAAATTCATGATTAAATACACTTTAATTTTAATAGTTGAAGTTTTTGTAGTGTGATTAACTTATATGATGAAAAGAAAATCAGGATAAAAGACCTACCTTTAACTCCATAACTGGTTTACCTGTGCGCATTACATGCATCGAAGTATCGCAATTTTAAATTTAAAAACTGAAACAAAGTCTTTCACAGACGTTATAATTCTATAAAAGAAATTACGTGGAATCTATAAAAGTTTCAACTGTCCTATAGGTTCTCAATTGAATTAAAATGATAATTCATCCCCAAAATAGAAAGTGGCATGTAATTAGATAGTGTAGGCGGTCATCAGGTAGGCTTAGTGATTGGTTCCATAAATGAGTACACAGTTCATCAATCTAAATGGTTATATTATCAAGATTAAGTTTACATTACTATACTGAGCAATATTTACAGCTATGTACAATTGAAACAGTTTAAGTTCGTCATATGATAAGGATGGCACATCGTCGTCTTTTGTCTTTGTCAGGAAAAAAACCCACGTCGTTCATGCGTCTCGTACCGCCTCGTCATTTCTTCTGTTCTCGGCAGCTTGATGCTCTGACGTCACTGGCGATGGCAGCGCCATCTACAGGTCCTCGGCTGCGGCTGGTGGCCCACAATAGTTCAGAAAACAAACCAGTTAAGGGGTTAAATAGAAATATGAGCTCACTAGAATTAGAGAGGAACTGGCGAGAATAAATTGACGCAATAATGTATTATTACGACTATGTATATTGTAATATAATGTATATTGATGTCACAATGTAATAAATGTATAACTGGGACAGTATTCATAGAGCACTGTTCTCTTTATTAGCTTTTGTATAATGCAGCTGGCTTAATATTAATTTCCCACTATAATTTATTTTTTATTCATTAATTTTTTTCTTTGTATAGATCTTTTAGAATCTTCCTCAAGCACAAGCATGGAGGAACTAGACAGCTTAAAATCCTTTTATGGCAGCTGCATGGATTTTGGTAAATATATGTTAGTTCTTATTCTTCGAATGATATGTATACCTGAAATTCGAGAATAAAGATCAATATCCAATTTTGAACTTCTAAAATAGTAAAATTAAAGGTTTTAATGCTGTAGTATGCGAATTAAATACGAAATGTACTTGCTTTAAGAAGCAATTAAACACACAATATGAAAAAACAATATCTATAGAAATGATAACTCACTGTTGTTAAAAGCATGCTAAATCTAAAAAAAATGCTTCTTTTTACTCGCAATCTAAGCAACGTTGAATTAAAACAAAATATGTCAACAGTTTGGAATTCTGCCCTCCCTGAATGAGTGGCATAGATATAATAAAAAATGAATTATTTAATTAATGTCACGAAACTTTCACTAAAACCTTTCTTATAGTTCATCGTATTTGCCAATAAAATTTGAAGGAAATGGATTCAGTTTTTTTTGCATTACTATAACTTACATTTCTTTTGCATAACACTTTTATTTATATAATTTACTATATTCAATCATGCTGTGCACATTGCGTTTCTTTATTTCTTGATAAATGAAATATTTTTGAAAACATTTCATGATTCTTAATTAGTTTTCGTTCATCGTGATATGTCGAAATCAAAATATTCAATTTTCATCACTTTAAAAGGAAAAATGTGACAATATAGTCTTATTAAGGTATCCGACTATGTTCGGATGCATTTTTTTAAATAATGATATTTGAAGCAATATTTTTGTATTTTTATATGACATTTATGTTAAAACTTAATAAATCATAGAAAAAAGTTAAATGAATTAAATATATTTTTTTAAATTTGAAAAAACTTAGATGTTTTGCACTAAATTTGACCTTTTTTCAAACACCCTCGTTCAAAAAGAAATGATCAAAATGATAAATCCTTTAGCATATATAATCCTTCAACTATTGGCTAGGTCCTGAAGCAAAGGTTTTGCAATGTATCTAAAAACATGTAAATTATAAGAGTTTTAGTGCGAAATCATGAATTTTTAAAGAAATTTGGCCAGTTTTCAAACCTTAAAAGATACATAACTTTTTAATGGAGCATTATTTCACTTACATTTTGGTTCATTACCTAGACAATATAATAAATAATATGTATGCCAAATTTGAGACGGATATTTTAAGTTGAATTTTAGTTATCGTGTTTGAAAAATGAAAATTTTGCAAAAAATCACATTTCGAGAAAAATGAGTTTAAAGTTTATGTTTTTAATTTACAATGAGAAGAAAAAAGAATTTTTCTTCAATACTCCCCAATTTTGTAGGCTAGTCCTTAGTTTTTGCCAGCTTAGGACATTTTTAAAAATTTTCTGATTGGAAATTTTTTTTAGTCGTTTTCTTGAGCCTTATGTGTCATTATCGTTTTCTATCATTCAGCCGCCATCGATAGATTTCAATATTGTTTTTCAGTCAAATAACTTTATAATGCCTATTAGTTGATCTAGAGATACTTTTAGTGATTGATATTGATCATAAGTACAATTTATGTACTTTTCCTACGTTTATTATCAAAATTACATCATTAACGGAGAATCAAGATACTGCAATGATTCAAAATTACCTAAATTTGCAACAATGTCATAGAAAACAAAGAAATTCACACTGAAAATCTTTCAAAATAATACCTGGTATATGTAAAATAGTATAAAACAAAAATAAACAATAAAATTTAAATATCTTAAGTAAAAACAATGAAAAATGCTTCTTTATCGTATTATTTACCACTCCATTTTCAACTGTCAAGTTCTACTAAAATGTCTCTAATTTCACTTCTGATCATCATAGATGTAAAATAAAAACTGTTTTGAAAACTAAAAACAAAGGCCTTCAAATAAGACATTAAAAAAATTATGATTTTCGGTCAAAAATGGGTTTTCGAACGTATGCGGATACCTTGATATCCCAAAGTATACTTTCTTCTCAGTTTCATTTTAGTGATATAATCGTTGTAGACATTAGTGACTATTCGACAGAGGTAACTGAAATTTTGCACAGCAATATTTGAGCAGTTACTCGCCCGATTGGTATGATTTTTTATGTGTCTATCTACAATTTTTCTACTATATGGATTTGACAATTAAAATACATAGTATACGAGGTGTAATCTTAAATTATTCGGACTGGTATCCCATTCTCAAGGGTAAAATACGCAGAGTGACCGATATTGATATCACTTGGCCGATATTGATACCGCTTGGCGGATAGTGAAACCTCCCATGCATGCTTTGGAAGTTAGAAGATCGCAGCTCCCGTTAACTTTCGTACGGTAAAGTGTTGAAAAATGTGTGCACTGTGCTGTCGTCGCATTTCTTATGTCAGAATAAGAGAAAATATTTAATAAATATAATAAAATATATCATGAAATAAATTTTTTTTTCAGAGGGACTCCATAGCAAAGGAGAAGACACATCCGGGATCTTTCTGGAACTGATGGACAGGTATGGCGTTGGGAGCTGGCCCGTTTTGGACGACCATTATGAGTCCCAACTGTCCCTCGCCGAGGTCCTTTCTGCTCTGACAATTGTGGGGATACCAGTTGCCTTCCGCGCTGAAGTCGTGCCTGACAATCAAGTCAAAGGATCTTATCTACTAAAGGTAAATTTATTATTATTCATTTAATGGACATTTAAATTTATCTTCTCAGAGAATTTCATGCAGTTGTAATACATAAGTTGTGTAGCATATGAGATACAAAACCGGTGTGTAATATACACTAATTCAAGGAGATGTAATGACGCTGTGTCTATTATTTGGGGAAACAGCCATCCACAGAGGATAAAAGTAATACTAGAAGCTTCTTGATAAAGACTTTGAAATTTTTGCCTGTTGGATACCAAATCATGTAGGATACCACGGAAATCGTGAAGTTTGTGGAGCGTTCAAAACAGCGACAGGTATAACAAAAGCAGTTGTCCCATATCAAAACAAGGATCCATTTTAAAATTGAAGATAATGTCTTGATAAAGACTTTGGAATTTTTATCTCTTGGATACCAAATCATGTAGGATCCCACGGAAATGATGAAGCTGATGGAGCGTTCAAAACAGCGACAGGTATAACAAAAGCAGTTGTCCCATATCAAAACAAGGATCCATTTTAAAATTGAAGATAATGTCTTGATAAAGACTTTGAAATTTTTATCTGTTGGATACCAAATCATGTAGGATCCCACGGAAATGATGAAGCTGATGAAGCGTTCAAAACAGCGACATGTACAACAAAGGCAGTTGCCCCATATCAAGACAAGGATCCCATTTTAAAACAGAAGATAATGTCTTGTGGCGAAACACTTGGGAGGAGGAAACCAGGAAAATAATAACTTACAGGGCAGATACCCATCCATTAAAGGTTTTTGTTAATCCGATTTAAATAGATATCTAAGTAAGAAATTGAATCTCTTTCTACGTGTGCTACTTGCGGATTAATTTCATTTAACCGACACATTATTACAGTAGGTCGCGATTTCCTTAATCTTGGACGAAATCATTTCGGTGAAGCTTAACTCTTACTGGAATATTTATCAGAAGATCCTCCACATTCTAATTTATTTTCTTACATTAAAGACATAGGGTTTCACACGTAGATTTGAGTTAATTTTGTTATTGTAATTAAATTTATGTAAATATTTCGGTATTATTATTACGTCGATTGATTAGCTCGAAACTTTCTCTATTTTAACTTATATTTAATCTTAAATATTTTAATTTACCAAGGATTGAACATCTAAAAACATAAAAAATAAGGATGAATATCCAACAAGATAAAAATACTAATAAAAGGAATTTTATTTGTGGAAGAGTTAAAAATACAAAATTAATAGCAAACAACGATAAAATATTTATCCACAAAGAAGTGGATAAATGTTGGGAAATGTTTTTCTTTCTAATACATTCCGGAATGGGTTCAGGCCTTAGAGGATATTAAAAATCATCAGACTTTAAAGTCTTTTTCTTCTACAGAAAACCTATTCCAGTTTTGGATCTGCATGAATGAATGGCCTCTGATGAAGTCATCCACCGAATTCTTACTTCTTATCGTTGTCTGCTATTAATTTTGTATTTTTAACTCTTCCATAAATAAAATTCCCTTTATTAATATTTTTATTTATTGATTTACCAAGTATAGCTGAAAATGGCCCATAAAACTAACGAGTAATCAATTAAGAGATGATTACTATAAGAATGAGAGATATAGGGTAAAGCTTAACACACTGCATCCTGATATCGAGATCACTCGTTTAATTTGGGAAAAGAATACAAACGAAAACACGAATTATCTCGTGATTCACTCGTAATAAATGATGTACGCAACGCTTCATGTATTCTGATGCATTAAAGACAAAAATATTTGTATTGATTTTCTTTTCTTGAGCTTGCATCCAATTTCTAGGCAGCCAACAATGCATTAAGTCACATTGTATCTCATTGGGTGTCATATTTTATGAAATGGGGGTAATTTTAAAACTAAAAATTAAAAATTTCATTCCTAATACAAAGCTGGAAGTAAAAACTTATCTTTTTATCATGTTAAAGATAGAAGAACTACGTTACTCAATTTGAATTATATGTAGTTTTGTAGACTTTAATGGTTTCCATCTTCTCTTAAGTTCAGTGTATTATCAGTACATTTTTGAAATAGCCCAACCCATCTTAAAGGATTTCAGGTTTCACGAAATTTCGGCTGGGCTCATTTTTGCATTATTCCTTTTACCTCAGTGTTTATTTTCAGCCCGCCCTCACACTCATTAAAAGTTTTTCAAATGGCAAAGTATAGTCTTACGCATATTTGTAATACAGTAAAACCCCGGTTAACCGAAAAGCCTCTGCAATTGCAAATCCAAAAAAAAACACGTACTGTACTAAATAAAAAAACTAACTCCTCTCATAAAACCTGTCTAAATTAATTCAAAACAGTGTATGCTAATTTATAGACGCAAACAGACCGCTGAGTCTGAATCTCTTTGGCACGTAGCCAAACCAAACCACGTGACCGTTACTTCCACGTCTGGGCAATTATATATAGATAATTCTTTTGCAATGGTTTTGTTCAACATGCATTTGGTGCTCATTTTAGCTATCTCCCGGTGGTCCTCTGGAATCGGGCCGTTCTGCTGTCGATATTCGCAGTGACCAAGACTTGAAAACGTACATGCTTTTCTCTTTCTTGTTGCTGGGAACCTCAACTTATGCAAAATCGATCAGAGCTGTGGATGATATACTGGGTGTTGATGCTTACTACGCAAATGTTGAACAGGTAACTGCAGAGAAGTAGTTAAATGTTTGTTTTACATGACCAGTGATCTAAAAACGTATTTATTGTACTTCAACAGTAGTGCTCTAGCTCTTTTTTTCCTGAAAATATGCTTTTACCTGACTATGAAACTTTATTATCACTCTATAGGATTTAAATGAATCTTGAAAAAAGAATGTAACTGTTTGAAATGTCCACAAGAAAAGTCTTAAAACGTAACAGGCATGGACGGGATTTAGAAGTATTAAAAATTGATGGAGTATCAGAATTCGAAAAATATTCCACCATTTCTTCCTGCACTCTTTAGTCGACATCATTAATATGTTGATAAAGAGGACTTGTTATATAGATTTTTCATTGACAGAATTTCCAAAGTTACGATAAAAATTTTTTAATCCTCAATATCACGGTCTTCTTGTTTCGCGAATTCTTTTTTTATTTCTGGTGTTACATCTTTCCTCTGTTTACTGAGGTCGTCCATTCAAAGGCTCTCTGGTGTTACAACTTTCCTCTGTTTATTGAGGTCATCCATTCAGAGATCCTTTGGTGTTACATCTTTCTTCTGTTTATAGAGGTCGTCCATTCAGAGATCCTCTGGTGTTACATCTTTCCTCTGTTTATTGAAGTCGTCCATTCAGAGATCCTATGATGTTATATCTTTCCTCTATTTATTGAGGTCGTCCATTCAGATATCCTCTGGTGTTACATCTTTCCTCTATTTATTGAGGTCGTCCATTCAAAGACCCTCTGGTGTTACATCTTTCCTCTGTTTATTGAGATCGTCCATTCAGAGATCTTCTGGTGTTAAATATTTCATCTGTTTATTGAGGTCGTCCATTCAGAGATCCTCTTGTGAGCATTAAAGAAACTGTTAAACTTTTTTCAAGCTTGTCTTTAATTAAGATGGTGGTTAATGTGGATATGTTTGAAGCATTATTCTAAACTGAATTCGAACAGCAACTGTCAACATCAAAAATGGGTGTAATAAAACTATAATCCGATTTTGTCGATTTACACATATTGTCTTTCCCCAAAGTGGACGGCTATAGATGTTTTTTGTGTTTCAGAAGGTCAAGAGTTATCTATAAGCAGACTAGGGGTTTGAGACTTTTTAATATGAGATGATTATATATATCCTGTATATCTGGATTACATCGAGAAACTCTGGAAATTACGTGAATAAAAGCAAAAATTTGAATCAAAATTGGATTAAATTTTTCTGAATCTTTACTTTTTTGGAATTGCTAGCTTCCATTACTTGTTAACAAACGTATACTTTAAAAAGTTTACGATCTTAGTGCATGATATTCTAATGAATTATTTACTTAAATGTTTATAATATACTGTAATTTTCATAGTTTATATTCTACATCACAGAAGGTTTTTAAATCGTAAGCCACATAAATTACAAGTTTTAAATTTAGCAGAATAGAAATATCTAAGATATTGTGCAGAAATTTTTGAAACCTCTGTGAATGTAAATCAGCAGGAATCTGTTTCTTCCACTTTTGCAAATTTAGAATCAACATTTTCAGACTAAGAGAAACTCTTAACACCTAAGACTGAAGTTAAGTGTTTAGATATTCTAAACTGTTGAATGAAGCAACTTCTGGAGATGAAGCAATCCAATGCTAAAGTGCTTAACTTGTGATTTTTGCTTCAAAAGAGGCCATCTGGATAATAATGATGCCAACTATGCCATGAAATAATAAGAGTGGGTAAATGAGATGTCAGCTATCTTACTTTCCTCTTCCTGGTTAAAAGATATCCTAAATTCAATTTAAAATTGCAGTTTTCTTATATTTTCTTCACATGCGAATTAATTGATAAATTTGCTCTTATAGGATAATGTGAATAAATGTGACACAGTGGATGTATTAGCTCCAGACGAATCATTAGAGAGATTGAATAATATTATTCCTGAGGTAAGATTGTTTTTAACATTATAAATTATTTTTTTAAACGTAGAAAACATTTTTCCAAACTCCTGCTGTTAAATGTAACATCTTAAGCATGTAAGCTAATATTGCAGAAGATAAAAGAATTTGAAAATAATAATAGTGTGACAAAATGTCTTGTGGGTGTACGTGAATGCAGTCCAATAAGCAGGATTACAAAAATAAAACTCTTTATTTTACAGGTATTATAAGCAAAGAAACGTAACACAAGTATTGAAACAGTACTTGTAAAAATTCACAATAGAGATTACCATTAAATCTCAACACAGCGTTCAAAGGTTTCATATTAGCTCACCAGCTTGCTTGTAGATCAAGATCCAACTGACTCTTCTTGGCTTGAGAGCTTGCCTTTATACTTTTCAGCAGGAAGTGACTTCATTTTGTAGGAAGTGACGTCATCTCTAGAAAGTTCATGAAACCAGTAGAAATAGCTTGAAAGTTCGAGGTCCTTCTAGAAAATTCTCTTTGTCGCCAAAGTCACCAACTTTGTCGCCAAGTCGCCAAAATTGTCGCCAAGTTTGTCGCCAAGATTAGCATCTCAGGGATACGACTTTATAGCTTTGTAACAATAGTAAGCTATCAGGGCAATATGGATTGCTTACAGGAAAAATAAACTGGCACAAATAACAATGAAAATTTTAGGATATCCAGAAAATAATTTGGTCTATAAAAATGATACAAAATATAATAAAACAAAGCACTTTATTATTAATTGAAGGGATCGGATTATATTTAAATATAATAGCCATCCGTGCTGAGACACTTTTCACATCGAGCGCCATGTTTTATGCCCACGAATCGAAGAGCAATGCCGCAATAATGATAATGATAGCCCAGTGATAATAGCTTGTTTCACAACGTTTAATACAGGAACCTCTAGCCAAAAAGAAAGTTTCAAAGATTTATGAAAATCGAACAGGGCGATCTAGGTTGTAAGGGATATGAGGGAATATTTTTCATATCTAAGGTCTGTAAAGAGTTTTTGCTTTTCATCCATCGTAAAGGGATACCGCGGGCATATCGATTTTCATAAACGTTATCGCACCCCACTACGAGCCATTCGCATTGCTGTCTTCCATAATGGACGAGTTTTCCGTTTTGTTTATTTGCGGTAAAGTAGGACGTCCGCCTTACCCCTCAACTTCAGGTAATAATGTTAAGTCAATGGAAATCTTTAAAATTTTAAAACTCTGTTTGAAGATATTAATTAATGTTTAAAGTGGAGTTTTATAATGTCATGGCTTAAGGATACTTTGAAAATATTAAATTTCATGTTCCTATTGTTGGAGCTCTCGATGTTTACCTAAAATAAAAGCCTAATTTTCTGGAAAGGTTGCCATAATTAATCTTCGTCGCTCTTTTAGGCGCTTTGTGTACTCAAGAAAGAACTGATTCGAACTTGTCTCTTGATATGGAATCCAACTGGATTTGGCGATCGCTTAAATTGGAGGGTTACTGGAAAACGGAGGCGAACCCTCACCACGGAAGTTCTGTGAAATCAAATTAAACAAATAAAAAAACTCGTCCATAATGATGTTCTTGTCTTGCAGATTATTCGAACTAATAGGCGCACATGTATGCTTTTGCGATTGCAGCTCATCTGCGGCTTAAATTGCTAACGGAGTTAACTTTCTGGACAGCAAATATATTTAATAGCATTAATCCATTTCTGACTGCCAAATATAATTTAATTCACGAATTTATCACTCTAATGTTTGTGCATATTTTCTAGGTATAGCACTTTTGTGTTCATTTTTAAGATCTTTTCAATTTTAATAATATTTAGATTGAAGAGTACTTTTTACAGATGCTGTGTCAAATGAGACCAATATGTTAGGACAGGAATGTACGTTCGAGGGGAAATTTTATTTACTAACTATTTATTCGATTGTGTGAACTGAAAAGTTTTCTTAAAATAATTTCCACATAAGGTCAATCAAGTAATAATAAATCGTCGCTTAACAAGCAAGATCACCTATCTCAATTTTTTGAAATTTCAAACTGAAAGAAAGAACTGAATATTTCGCAACCAATAACGAAGTTTTCTGAATTTTTTTAATATCTGATATAAATATGAGACTGCATGCTACAACCAGGGGCTCTATCACGATCCTACCGACAACCATTTTGTTGCGAGAAAATGACCCGTTCTCCCACTTGTGACGTCACATTTCGCGATGTCATCTAAATCCGTTAACACGAAGCTTTCGAAATCGTTTAGGTACCGAATTCAGTAGCGAGTTTCAACCGTTTTGTCTCACCGCGATAAAGGCAAGCGAGAAGCACTTTTCGCTAGTGAGAAGTTTGTGTTGTTTGTTTCGCGATACTTTAAATGATGGCTCGAGTTTTTATGTTAGCTCTTGCGCAAGAAGATGCAAGAACGGTTCCTTGCTTAAACACTTATTTATTACATTATATTTCATTGATAAGAGCATTTATTACCTATGATTTCATGAAAAACAACTGCAAACAATATTCAAAAATGTTATTTTGATGTTTTATACGTGAAGTACTCTCTGGAGTGTATTTGTCTTTATTAGATGCAAAATGATACAGTGATTATAGATGTAGTATTGAAAATAAACATTGAAAAAACCAAAACATGTTTTATTGCATAACAAAGCACATTCATATAATTCAATTCATTCTATGCATATCATATTCGAGAAATAAACAGATAAAACAATGACATAAAGTGTAAAAACACGATTCAATAGGAAGAAAAATTTATATTCGAGAAATATCAAAGATTTGTCTGTGAACAGTGCGCAAAGTCTTCACTTATTAACCACTTATCTAACAAATTATATGCTTGATTATGCTGTAAAGACCGCATGACTACAACCATTTGAACAAAAGTAGTCTTCATTAAAACAATATACTTCACAGGCCGACTCGACAGTCGATTTGTTTGTTTATGCTTCGAAATCGGAAAGAGTGCTCTCTTTTGATTGGTCGATCGTTTCCACTTCTCGTACTCGCGGAAAGGTGAGAAATTACTCCCTTTGGTTTCACTCGGCGTTGGTGATAGATCCAAATTGAAGGTTACGACTATTTTCTCGCTTTATTTGAGTACACGCGAGCGAGAACTATTCGGTGCGAATAATTGCCGGTAAAATCGTGATAGAGCCCCAGATGTGGAAACAAATTAAGAAATATTCGTTATTGGTTGCGAAATATTCAGTTCTTTCTTTCTCTTTGAAATTTCAAAAAATTGAGATAAGTGGTCTTGCTTGTTAAGCGACGAAATGGAACAGATGCCTAACATAAATCTCAAAATTTGGTCATTAACAAAGTAAAAAAACTTCGTCATTAACATAATTAAGTTCTGATTTTGTGAAAGTAATTTCTGACTTTTGAACGTTAAAAGCATTTTGATGGTGTAATCACACTATTCGTAAAAAATCCGAAATTTGCCTTTTTTGACACAATTGTGGTAAAGATACTTTAGAGAAAAAGCATTGAGATGAATTCTGAACATGCGGGTTACGAAATTACTTCAATCTTCTTGTCTAATATGTACACAAACTTTGTCACGTGCAGGAAAATAACAAGTGTCTGAAAAATCAATATGGCTGTTTTAATATCTCTCATGAGACTACACAGAAATAAGTATTCATTTTCTAGTTTATTATTATTTTTTCTCATTGCTTTGATGGCCACAATATTTTTTATTCCATTTTCATACACTCTTAGTTGACTTGTTTCATGTCGGAAAAGACGGAATATTGTAATTGACTTTTCATACATATTCTTGCGAGCTAGGGGTATGAAGTTTTACCCATTTATATATTCTCCAGTATAATACACCATTTTAAGTACTTGTAGATATCAATTAATCGATTGATTTTACTATTATTCGAATTCCATAGTAATATCGTCATTTGGTTGTGACTTTTGAGAAAAAAATGATTTCAGGATTCTATAATATTAATAATAATGAATTATGAATCAAAGACTAAAATGTAGAAGATAATTAAAATGAAAAAGTTCTACTTTTTGGCACACTGATAAAAGAGTATTTTCAAAAACTGATTAAATATATTCATTATTTTTTATTGGTAAATATCATTATTTCTTCTTATTTCCTTTATCTTCTTATTTCTGTTATTAGTTAAAAATAGTAATAAATGTATATACTAGTGCTTACGGACCATTGGATGTAAAGTATACAGGTTACAATGAAACTTCGATTAACCGTCACTCGTTTAAAAATCAGTGTCTGTTATCTATCATCATCTAAAAATGAAGATTCATAGTTTTACAATGCATTTCTGTACAATATACTCTTATACTAAAATTTGTATTTATCGTTTTGTAAAATTAAATACAATATGTACGTATTATTCACTTTTAAAGAATATCATTTTCGTTTCCGTCCCAAGCCATCTGTGAAATCGCGTTCCCGTACATGTATATTAAGAGATTTCTGTTATCCGTCATCATCTTAAAATAAAAAGTTACTAAGTTCATAGTATTACAATACATTTCTGTACATCACTACTCTTATATTAAAATTTATATTGATCGTTTTGTAAAATT
>BGPR01000106.1:195121-291916 GCA_013235015.1 Araneus ventricosus | reverse complement strand
AACGTATTTTGCAGACATCTATTAACAGGTCCAACTTATCTAAACTAGAATGCAAGTCAAATTCTAATGCGCAGCAAACTTTCTTGGACGACGTTCGTAGCAATGAATGTGTTAAATGACTGTTTCATTTAACGACGCCGTCAGTGCATTTTACACCTAAATCTAAATTATCGAATAAAGGTTAATTAACTTTCCGAAAACGTATGACTTATAATAAAAATTTCATCTTCTTTTTAATTTCTTCATTAATTCCGTGTTTAAAACAATGTCAAATATGTGATATAAATTTAATTCACATATTGATTTTTTATTATCAATAGATAGTTCAGAAGAAATTTCCTTCCACTTCTCAGGAAGAGAGTTTAATATAAAATCTAATTGTTGAGAATTTAAAGTTTTATTCATTAATCAACGTTTTTAACAATTTGCCTACTTCTTACAGATGTTGGAGTATCTGCCAACGATCACACATCCATATGGGATCTGTGGACAAATGATGCAAGTGGATGTGTTACGAATTTATTTTCCAAACGTTTTGGATTAAACTCTGAGGTGAGATAGTCCGTATTATTTCTAAAAAATTAAAGCAAACCAGAATAAAAAACAATTTTTTATATCCTTGGCATCACTTTATGAAGTGTCTTTGCATTCTATGTAAATTTATTACTCACAGATAAAAAGTCTACTTTTATTTGCTGTTGCAAAAACCGGTAAAAAACCGGGTCTGTTCCATTTTTTGAATCTAGTCTCATTTGTGCCTTTGTATCTAGCCATTTAATGATCCATGAGCCATCTTTATCATGAGTGTTGGGCTCATAATATAAGCGAAATGTGGTATCTGTTCGTGAAAGCGACCAGGAATGGCACAAATCCCATAGGAAATGTTATATAGTTGAAATGGTGGTCATAAACGTTTCTTGGGATATCGCCACAATACTGACTTTTTTCTAAATCTTCGCATCGCCAGAGATATAGTGATATGTTAATAGAAACATTTGCATGTATCTTGAAATATTTTATGTTGAAGAGACAACGATTGATTTCCTGCTATACTTACGAATTATACATTAACGTTTTTTAAACGTCTAATTCGTTCAACATTGAAATTAGACATACGAACACAACAATAAAATTTCATAGCAAGAGTTGTAAAATCTAATGGTTAAGAATTCAATTAAGCGATGGAATAGCTTATCATCATCGAAAAATCTTGACAGGATAGAGTTATTGGCTAAGGTGGAAATCTCCCAAGATTGGAATTAAAATAATCTCACCGGAGCTTAGAGGAAGGAACTTAGCCTTAGAGGCGGCCGTTTTGTTTATTTTCAATGAATTAAAATGAGCTCTTCATTCGAAATAAATAACAGTTAGAAATAATAAATCTAACGGGATGAACCAACAAATTTAGAGTTTTTCCATTTGCTTTCTCCAGTTGATTTTGAAATGTGTTACTATTTGCTTTCCTTTTTCATATGATTCGTTTTATTATTACGTTTCCAATGTCTGCTGCAACTACAACGCCTTCTTTTATTGTGGCTTTTTTCCATGTATAATAGACAGTTATACTTTATATTGAAAGAGTTAGAAGGAAGATCTTTAGTTAATATCTTATCTCCGGTAACCTAGGCAACGTGTTTCAGTTTGGTGGTTGACGTTATTACAGGGTTGCTAATAAATAACAATTAGTTACATTGCAAAAGTATTTAGATTTATTCTCAAAATTTGTATACAGATAGTGATTAAAACGAGCCTCAATTTTATACTAAAAATGTAAAAAATCTTCTGCTATTGGAGGGTTAGTAAAAATAGTTCATATAGATCATGTCAAAAGTTCGAGTTATGTTTAGAGCTATAGTTTCTTCTCTCTCTTATATTGGAAAGAGAAAGCCTACAAAGTCCAGTAGTGGTTATTTATTTAATGTATTATCTGTCATCAAAAGTTGGCTACCTTTTCGAAACTGTAACTAATTTCTTTTGATAAGCGAAAAAACGGTTCGTTAGTTTTTTAAAGTGTTATTTTTAAAAGGTAATTTTTTTTCACTCGCCAGTTATCTCTATACGTAAGAACAACTCTATTCCGTAAAACAATACATTGATCACACCGAAGTTTGGAAAGCCATTTGGGTGGATACGATTTTAAAGTACCAATTTACTTCCTGAGTCAGTGGATTTTAGGCAACGGAATTTTTCTAAATATTCCACATTTCTTATAATGATAAATTAAGATAACTGATCTAATGAATGCTTTTTTTTATTTTTACAGGCAGAAAGAGAAAAGCATATAAAGGACTTGTTCTTGGACATTGGATCTTTAGAAATTGCATTGGAGGTGTGCTGAAATTTTTCATCTTCGTTCTCTTTTTTTACAGCTGTTTAAAGTACAGGGTCGTCATAAGATTATTAAAATTTAAAAATTCTTTTAAAGGAACAGTTGTGTATTTGCGGGTTAAATATTTTCAGACAAAAATAAGCTAATTTTTGCATTAAGATAATTTACTAACTGAAAAAATTTGCATGTGTACAAAGTAAAAAAAAGCACGGTTTCGCTCATTTATGGCAAGAGCTTGTAACTATTTTTCAATGACTTGTGGTACGTCACTTCGTAGCTAGATTGCTATGGTGACTGCTTTGTTACCTACTGCCTGAACAGGAACAAATGATCTTTAAAATTCCACTTGCACCAATGTGATCAGTAAAAAATTGAAATTCTTTTCATATCAAAAATAAAAAAAATCCCAAATGCCAAAAACAGAGGATGCTAAAACGGAATTTAAAACAAATTTAAGGTAATTAGATTGTAAGTATCTGAATGCGCGTGGATTCTTGATTCGATGTCAGCAGCATGCTATCTTACCAGATATAGCATTATCGATTAAACTCTTTCATACGAAAAGTTTATCAGGAACTGTTGCATTGCAAAATTTCGAGCCGCAGAAAGGTTCAGGATGAGAAAAGGATGCATTTCATGACAGGAATAGTGAATTTTGGCCAGGACTTCGAAGAAACAGGTTGCTTGGAGGAACGTCCACGAATTGGGAAACCATTCTGGACACAGAAGCAGGCCAAGGCTATATAATTTTGTTACGAACTATATGAAAGCGAGTTATTTACAGGGAGTGACAATGCTTCTAAAGCAGGTAAAAAATTGGGGTTGCCTGAGTCATCGATTCGATGAATCCTTCACTGGATCTTGATTTGTATCCATTATAAAATGTCGTCACTGCACCGGTTTTCACCGCCAGACTATGGTGCTGCCATGGTCCTATGTCTGCAACCATGCTACTTCCCCCATGTCTTTCCTTGTCGGCTCTTTTTGCTTTGTAGAGTTTTGCCTCATATCTGGCTGGAAAACTTGCAAATTTACATGTGAACGGTATCTTACTCTTTTTAGTGAAGATGTTCTTTTGCCTGCTTAAAGGGAAAGGGATGTTCTGTCTGCAGTAACCTTCAGACATGATAGTTACCCACCCCACACTAAAAGTTCTCTGAAGCCATTCCTTTCGGATGGAGATCGTGTGGTAAGTCGAGATGTAAGATAAAATGACCCTAACGATAATCAGACTTGACTCTTGTCAGATTTTTGACCCTGGAATTATTCAAAGTCCCTTGCATATCAGCCCTGCACTTGCATCTTGCCACTTTGGCAGAACTCAAAGATGCCATTCGGAAAGCCGTAGAGTGGAATCTACCCAAATATACTACACTATGCCTGTGCTGTACATACATGCTATACACTATGTACAGCACAGGCATTTGCATTTTTTTAGTGTAAAAGTGAAAATGCCCGTGTTGTACATAGTGTATATATTTCCTTCCTTTTGTTTATTTTGTTTTTCTTTTTCTTAAATAAAATTCCCGTGTCTTGCCCATCAAACCGTTCAGTGAGCGGTCTGGTCACGGGTACGGGGGTAAGAGACGGCGCTCTGTTCTGTCAGAGTTGTTGTGACTACACTGTGAATCTTGTGCTATATTATGTAGTCGACGTCATGTCGAGCGCTTTGCTTAAATAAATCTATACAATGCAAAATTGTGCTGTTAATGCCTTCCAATGCCATCTTTTGACGTCTTTTGAAGGTACAAATTTTTCGTTATGACAAAAAGAGAAAATCGATCACTCCCTGGATTTGTGGAAACCGCAATTTGTAAAGAACATTTGCTCCTTAGTATGAATATTTAAAGTATTAACGAACTTATGACGCACCATATGTATTACACGGTAGTATCGTTTTAATTAGAATAATTTAAACATTGCACCATGTTGGATGATGAATCTGAGCATTGCATGCCTATCACAACAAGTTATAGCTGTGTGGAAAATCCATATGGGTGAAATGGTATAATGAGAGTTTACATCATTGGCAAAAAAAAAACATTATTTGTTTAAAATCTGTTATATGGCTGCTGCAAATTACATCCTACAGTCGTCGAATAGTAAATCTTGAGTATAAAGTACAACGATAAAACATGCCTAAATTTTGCTACTGTTTGAATTCTATTTTAGTGTGTAAAGGAAGCCTTCATTAAAATTTTTGATTAGCGGTGTTAATAATGGGTCTAAAGTGAGTTAGGTGCGTTAATACAGAGTCATTGAATTGCTGTGATAAATTATAAAACTCTGTTTATTCCTTTTGCTGACACGAGTCACAGTGCACTGACAGTATAATCAAAGCGTAAATAATGGATCTCGGGGCCATTATTATGACCAAAGAGCAATAAGAAAAATATTCCGATACACGGAAAGTAATAAAAGTGCATCTTTGACATACGTCTTAAAATCAAACCACAATCTGATTTTCAGCTGGCTGTTAGAAAGTTTTAACTTTGCGTTAAATGAGTTGTTGAAAATACTTTATTTTATTTATTTTCTACTTTTTTGGTGGTATTTATAAACAGAGTGATTTTGATGTTAAGAGCAACTCAAATATCAATAATATTGAAAAAATAAGGATGATGTTTGCATAGAAAGGATCGAAATGAAACCAATTTTTTGTTACGAAACTATAATTTTCTGGTAGCATAATTTACAGAATAAGCCATCAGATGGTTCTGCTATTGGGGGAACGATGCGTTACATAGGATAAGACAATGAGAGGAACAACGGCTTGCAAATGTGCAGAGTGTCGTCCTCCATTCAGGAATACGGTTGTCAGAGGAGTAACCACTTTTTCGCAGTCCTAAAACGTATTTCAGATGTTGTGACAAAACATAGACAGCATAAATGTTGCTTACTGCATAGAAAGAGTTTGTTTCTTCGTCTGACAGGTAAACTCTGGAATAGAGGAACACATTGAACATTTGGAAGCCGTTACTCCGACCAGTGTCTAATCGCATACATATAACAACTGCTGCATCACCTAGTGGTTTGAATAGTAACTTTACTACCGATTAATTCCTTCTTCATGACAAAATTTAAGCTCAATTTCTATCCTTTGTGTACAAACGGAATCTTTCCAATTTCATTCGTTCGAGAATTATTGATTTCTTTCAGTTATTCCGGACTTCTGTTGTTTTGTGAATCACCTTGTAATTTATGAAACAGCAAATGCGCAAAAACAGAATACATATTGAAGTTAAAAATAATAAAACAGTGGTCTGTATTTCACGAAGATGCATATCAACTTTTTAAAGACATCACATAGAAACATCTAGCCGTCCCCTGCCATTCCAAAAACCACTGGCGCCATTGTGGGCATTATTTCTATTTAAAAATCTTGTAACGCAAGTATGCTTGTATGTATAAATCATCTCCGAGAAGGTAAACCAAACCTGCTTTCTTTCTGACAGAGCGCAAGAAGTGGAACGAAATCTCGGAAAACGGATCTGCTTCCTGGATTCGAGCGCAGCGACGACCAGATGTTCTTCATCGCCTACGCCCAGGTTGGTTGATGCTCGTCTTGTTTTTCTTGTCTCGTCGCAGAATATAAATAGAGCGCGCTTCCTGCGTCTGTGTTTGCTAATGTCGAGCTCGTAAAGCAGTTTTAAAGTGCGCGATTAATCGGTTCCTTTCGACGGCTGACTGCCCTTGTCGCAGAAGAGGCTTTTGCCATGACAGCGGCAGACAGTTGTTACAAATTGGCTGACAAATTACTGCAACGAATAATGCGGAGAAAAGGGTTAGAATCCACAAATGATCTCATCGTTTATTCGAGATCGGGTGATATGATGGTTAAATACTTTATGACATTTGCTTCAGAATTGGATAACAGAATTAATTGAATTTTTCTAATTTTAAAGTCATCGATGGCATCAGAATAATTTTTTTCCATAAAATCATCATTGCATAAAAAATAATAATTTGGTTCGAGAAAAGCCTATAGATAAAGCATATTGAACTCGAAGGTGGAATAAAGATGATAGTATTAAATATTTATTTATTTCAATTTTATTTACCCATTCCGACACAACCTACTCGGAGGGTGTTGTTGAACAGGTATAAAGATAAAACATTGTTTCATTTTTTTTTTTATGGAAAACTATATTCGGTTTAAAAGTACAGCACAAAAAATAATACAAATTGCATTATTTGCACCTACTTTCTATAAAGTTTTCTGCCCACTTCAAGGGTCATCTTCCTCTCAGTTATATTAAAATTCTAGGTCTTATCTTGGTTTGAAATTTCATGCTAAGAAGCTTTTTTATATTAATTAAATTTGAAAGAAATTTCTTGCAATCCAAAGGACTTTTTTGACAATTTTCAGTTATAAATGATGATGAAATACATATGAAAAATTTTCCACGATACTAAAGTTTTCATAATTTTCGCGCCCCCCAATATTCTGTACCATCCGTTTTGGGATCATGATGCATCGTTTAAGAAGTCTCGATTTCGAATAAAATATGGTTCGCTTCAAGGAACAGAATTTTTGAAAGAATATATCACAGTACACCTTTAGATAGATGTAAGAGAATAAATAACTCTTTTTTTTCATCTTGGAAATTCCTTTTACTACAGACTACATCAGAAATTGAAGTCTGCTTTTTAAAATTAAAAAAATAATAAAATACTTTCTGACCCACACAATATGAATCGGGATAGATTATATGTGGCTGTTTTGATTTCAAAGGACAAAACTGTTTTTAATCGTCATACAAGAATCAGGGTCAAGGTTTTTGATATTTTCGCTGGAAACAAAACAAGAAGAATAAGTTTTATTTTTAAATAATTTTTAATGATATTAGTAAATATTATTCGCTTATTATTATTTTTTATATTAAGTTATACCATAACCTTTTTCTTGTTAATTGATAAGAAATGCATTTTATTCTGTACTAAACTGTTATTTTATTGTTCAGTCACAACTGTGTGAATCTTTATATATGTAGTAAGAAATAAAGGATAAGGAATTGGAAAACAAATTTTGAATTTAAATTTTTTGTTAAAAAAATTGTTATAATGCTATCCTATTAGAAGAGAAAAAATGGTATAAGTTTATAAATTAAATATAAAACTACTCAAAGTCTATGAAAAAAGACAAGAAAAAATGGAAAATGGTACAAATATGCATCACGGCACAGTGAAGGATTAAAAGTTACAGCACCCCCAAGATACATAACACAAGCCGCCACTCTGTTTATGGTTAATTTAATATTATATATTATTAAATAATAATTAAATTAATCAATTTATATATATATAGTTATATATTTCTTTAAACCACTAAAACTCAAATAACATTTTCATCATATACACGTATTAAACTCTCATTTAAAATTAAATATAATAAACAATTTAACCTAATATTATTCACACAATGAAATACAGAAAGCTAATAATATTAAAAACTATTACTATGAATAAGCCAATCCAGATATGGAATTTCAACAATATTATATATATATATATATATATAATGTTTTCTTTGTTGTAGTCATTAAATAAAAAACAGGCCGGGTTATTAACTAATTTTCTTTTATTATGGGAGAGTGACGGAATGTACGTACATCTTGGTTCAAGTTTTCAAGCCAAAAGAGAACAGGAAATCCCTGCATTTTCTCTGGTAGGGAGTTAACATATAGACACGTGATCAAAGTGAAGGGAAAAGTAGCTATTTTTAGTAAATTATGTAAGTGTTTTAGGGAAAAACATGACGGCAATAAGTCGCTGATTTCGCGATTTGTGTAGGCGCGTGGAAGTAATTAGAATACGCTTTTAGTAATAAATATGCCAAAACGCGAGATTTAATATACCTCCAGAGTGGGAAATAAAACGAAACTGGAGTTTAAGAAAAGCGATTTTGGAATACATTAATATAGTACTAAGATTTTAAAATATATAATGTTAGAATTTAAAGTAAAATTAAGTAACATTATTACATATATATATGTTATAATTAATTTGTAATTATAATGTGCTGTTTAAATAATAAAGTAATGATTTATAATTTATTCCTTTAAATTTATATATTACAAAGTGCAACAGGATATTAAGAGAAATTTTCAAAATTCAAAACATTACTCTGTTTAATTATGTTTTCAGACGCAGTGCGAAGCTAAAAGATCAGAATCTGATTCACCATACATTCCTATCAGGGAGAGGTAAGTAGCATTAAATTGTGTGCTACAGCTTTTTTCATCGCTATTCTTGTATTGAGCGAAAGCATTAGAGTTAATTTATGTTCCGTCACCGCCACGGCAACGCGAATGTCTTTTAAATGTTTAAATGATTGCTTTATTTTATTGCACATTGCGCATGCGCTTATCATTTAGCATCTGACACTGTGTTTGCATTTTGCTCACTCTTTCTACTTCGAAAAACTTGCTTCATTGTTCGACTTTTGCTAATGTTGGTCGTCGATACAGGTAGACAGTTGATTGTCGTACCAACACCATTTAAGTTTCGATATAACAATCCTGAGTTACTAAATGTTTGAAATGTAAAAATCCGAAGGGAAGATTTTAAGTCTACATTTTACTATGTGCATTATGTTCCTTTAGTTCTAAAGGGGTGTTTGAAAATATTGGTATATATATTTACCGATTAACTTATAAAATCGAATTGTAATAATATTTGTGAAACTAGTTAAATACTCAATAAACTGAAAAAATGTTTATCCATTTTAAATTAAACTTACTCTATTAATGGTACAAAACATGACTGATTCTTAGTTGCAATCGATAATAAATTAATTAACATAACTTAAAAAATACACTCAAAAACTTAAAAGTTATGGCGTAAGAATTATAATTATATTATCAAATAAATTATAAAACAAACGAACAGAAAAAACCTGTGGGGATCATTTATGGGCTCAGTAAATAGTCCAAATTAATGTAACAGTTATTTATTTTAAGTTTACGTAACGCACAGACAGTTTATAAAAATAATTTCTGAAATGAAATAAACATAAAGAAGAGAATTATTCATAAGACTCAGCACGCTCAATCCCTTGGTCTCAACTGAAGTTCAAAATCTTCAGAGGGCGCTGTCTCTGACGTCAGTCACAGTCAGTTATGGTTAACGTTACAAGAGCAACTGCAAACCTTAATTTCGAGGAGAAAACATTTGTTCTTTCCATTATGAGTAACAACTGTAGGATACATAATCGATTCAAAATTTTAATTTGCTCGGAACATTTTATATTTTTCAGGTGGCATGAATAGACTTCGTTGAAATTGTTTGGTTATGATTTTTGTTTGTTATATTAACGGAATATTTAATATTTTATTTAAATTATTTTTTAAACGACTATGCAGTTAATGCACCTTAAAATATAAATCTATAGATTGTGAAATAATCTCGCAAGGGTTTCTCTATGAAATTTAAAATAATTGCTTAAATCTGTGGGTCCCAACCAAATGCAGTGGTCTGTAACAATATTCACTGAAAATCTGATAAATTTTGACAATTTGATAAAGCCTAAGTGGACCCGATTAGCTTTCAAATCACAAAAAACATTATGTTTTAATAATTTTTTAATCACATTTGGCATCACATACCGCTATTCAAGAGCTTTCTTTTTATAGATAACCAGGACTACTCTTGTTAGCAATATTTAATTCTACCTCTCAATTCTAAACTTATACATTAGAGTTGGAAAATGCTTGCAAACAAGGGATAAAAATGTATAGTAAACATAAAGAAACCTGCATAAATAACCATGGATTTCAATATCATTAATCCCTTATTTCCTTTGTGTTGTACGTTTTATATAGCACTTAAGTATCACAAGAAAGATATATATTTTATTTTATAAACGATATTCATAATCGTAATTTTTACATTAAAATCTGAATTCACTGTCAGTATAGTATTTTTATATTTAGGAGAATAATTTTGCTAACAGAGGATTAATAATTAGGATTTTGAAAAATTCAGCAAATGAAATAATATTTAGAATTGTTTTCTTCACATTTATTTTTCATCATTTTCAGGGTAAATACGATTGTCTCGAGTTCGAATGCGTTTGCTGAAGCCTTCACGTGCAGTTCCTCGTCATCATCTTCTAAATGCCATATCTGGACATGAATACTTTTTCCAACGACTAAAATGTTGCTCATTCTTTTCATCGCATATTTTTAAGTCACTCTCATTTGTTTATGGTAGAGAGATTAGAAATAATGTAATAAGCATTTGTCATAGCAAAATGAATGAAATCTTAAACAGTGATTCAACAAATTCGCGGTGAAAGTTAAACAAGAACTGTATATCGTGGAAAGCTGTATATTTTCTAAAATAAATGCTTGTATCAATTATTTTTTATACATAATATCAATAAATTAGACATTTTTTTAAAAGTTTGTAGTAGTTTGTTCAAGAGTCTCACACACTTAATTATATCATCTGGGTTACTTTTCCTAAAAAATTTCTTTCTTTGGATTTTTCTTTGCAGAGGGCTTATAAAAATCATTTTATACATTTTCTTTATGACTGCTGTAAAGGCTAATCAGCATTTTCTTAATCTGCACAAAATCGAAAATAAATCTGGTTTTCCTCGCTTAACAAGCAACAGCACCTATCTCAATTTTTTGAAATTTCAAAGAGGAAGGTTCAAATGAATTTTTCGCAACCGATAACGATTATTTCTAATTTTTTTTTCACTTCTGATTGGAACATGTATTCTCATGTTCATAGTAGATCTAAAAAATATCAGAAATATCCGTTATTGGTTGCAAAAAATTCATTTGAATCTTCCTCTTTGAAATTTCAAAAAAATGAGATAGGTGGTGTTGCTTGTTTAGCGACGTTTTACTACCCCTGCAATTATTTTCAAAGAGTTCAAGAAAGTTCCATATGACGACGTTTATGAGTCAACGAATAACACTCAGATCTTAATGTACTCTTCTCAGGTTTATATTAAGTAGTGACCAATAAAAATGGACCACCCTAGATTTTGCCGTCTATATATCTAAAAGAGAAAGTCACTCACAGACTCATCACTGAATCTCCCAAACCACTGGGGACCAGAGACTTGAAGTTTAACCGGTGGTTGCTTCTTGCGTAGTAAGTGCTCACCAGGGTGCCTCGTTTTTCCACTTTTTTTCTGAGAGAAATGTAATACCCTGCAAAAGTGGCCAATCCACATGGACAATACAGATATAAATTTTTTTTCAAATCAAATAATATCTTCTGTGAGAAGTATTGCCTCACAATTTCGAATGAAAACACCAAAATTGTCACTAATTTATTTAGGTTAAAACGTTCAGATTTTTGCATTAGGAGATGTCACCTGTGATGAAATATGATGTTCAAACATCAAAATGCCAGCTAAATGCCCTTAGTGAGGGCAGAGATGCCTCCTCTGGGGCTAGAAATGGGGTGCAAATTCAGTACAATAAATAGATTTGTAGGCTTTCGATCGATGTCTTTTCATTTCCTTGGTGGCTCGCAGTTTAAGTATTAGCGGATCATATTGCATTGCAACGTGATCCCCTCCCCTATCCGCCCACCTCTACACTACAGCAGCACACTCCCAGACGGACACGTGTCAACTTGACTAGACTTGACTGAAACTGTCACTATTGCTCGGAGATACAATGTAAGCCAGAGAGGTGTAGCATATATAACATCAGCTATGCTTCATGCAGCTTTAAAAGCTGTAATTATATCTTCTGGGCAATCCGGTGACATAACATCTGCTTTGATTGTGGACAAGAACAAAATAAGGCGTGAAAAACTTAAAGTTGCTCTGAATTTGAAACAACGCTCTACGGATAATGATCCAATTAAAAGCCTGTACTTTGACGGTCGAAAGGATGAGACTAAAACTCAAACAGGCATCCTTAGAGAACAGCACATTTCCCTGGTGGCTGAACCTAACTCTCGTCGAGCTACCAATGGCGAGCATCGTCAAGCTACCAAGTGAGCAAAGAGCTTCATTTGTACTCAATTTTTTGCGCCCCATTTCCAGCCCCAGAGGAGGCATCTCTGTCCCCTCAAGGGTAATTAACTGGAGGCTTAAAAGTAAGTTTTTAACGCAAGTGGAATTTCCTAACCCAAAAATATGTCAGTTTTAACCTAACTAAAATTAGTGACAGTTTTGGTGTTTTCATTCAAATTTTCGAAATTTTGAGGCAATGTTTCTCACGGATTATTTGATTTGAATAAAATTTACATCTGTAACGTCCACGTGGATTTGCCACTTTTGCCGGGTATTACATTTCGCACCGAAAAAAAGTTGAAAAGCGAGGCACCCTAGTGCTCACTAAGGAAGGATTTTTCGAAATTATAAATAGAATTTTAATTAATTGAAAATTACTGTAAGTTTTAGCGTTTCTACGTAATAACTTCGGAGCAATTATGGCACAAAATCCATTCTGACATCATTTTAAAGTTAAAAAAATAGACTTTCACTGTTACCAATTTAATTCCCATGCAATATTCCGTTAAATTTTCACTAATTTTTGAAATTGTTTTCAAACATAATTTCCAACAATGTTCTCCTTGTTATCGTCTGCAGCCTTTTTTGGAGCATGCATATCCATATAAATAAAAGTGAAACACCAAAAGATTTAATTAAATTTCATGCTATTCTTTAAAAATTATTAGTAATTTATGGAGAAAATTAAAAATCGTTTGGTTCACTTGATGGCAAAAGGATTTTGTTTATTATAATATTCCATATAGGGGAGAGTGGGGTAAAACCGAGTACCCTTGATTCTAACACTATTAGTTCTCCTTTCTAGCTGACAAATACCGAATTGCACTCTACTAGTCAAGAAAAAAGGAACAGTCATAGTGGCGTGATGCTTCTGTTGAATACACTGCGTCTTTGAAGGTTTATTTGTTTCAAGACGTCAACTCTCTAACGTTCGTTTGAATTTAAACCATCATTATTTTTTAATCATTACAATTATAAAAATATATTTAGTACCGTGTATTATACGTTTACTAAGGACTTATACCCTATCTAACAATATTTATCCCAATATTTGCTCGGTTCTATTTCATTTTTTATAACCTTTGAACTCGGGGTAAAACCGGGTACTCAAAGTGGCGTAGGACTGGATAGCCAGTAATGATGATTCCTCAGATGAAGAGGATAAAAACACATCAGATGTTGATTGTTCGTATTTTAATGATTTATTTTCTAACTTAAATAAAAGAGAAGAGCTAATCCAATGTAGAAACTGCATAAGCTGGGCCCACGAAGTTGCAGTGGCGCGAAGGAAGATGACAAATGCTTTACATGAGTATTTTGTAACTAATATTCTTAAACTGTCATACAAAATAAAAATATTTGCTACCTTGCCACTGAAAATCGAGTTTTCCTAATTTCCCACAGAGATAACATGTGTACCCGACTTTACCCCACTAGTGGGGTAAAACCGGGTGATATGACTTTTTAAAATAAAAATATCATTATTAAAAAAGTAGTAAAACTATGACTTTTTTGAAAGATGTATTTTTCTCCGATAAACAATGAATATTTTAATAAAATTTGATAAGATCTCTGTCGAATAGTTTAGCTCCAACAGGTAATCGAGTCTTAAGTACCCGGTTTTACCACACTTTCCCCTAAAAATAATTTTTACATTAAAATATGAAAATATTTTACCCCGAGCAACATGGTACCAATAATGTGTTATTATGCGGACAAAGTCGCTGTCATCAGCTAGCATTTTATACATGCATTCACTTAAAGGTTTGGTTTAGGTTGTTCGGCGTAAGAGCCATCCGCATTCACTTAAAAGATGGCCCAATAACTAAAACAATGATGGAATCAGGCATTCATGATACAAACAGGTAAACTTCGATTTATTTTCAAGTGCATTATTTGCCCAATTTAAATTTATAATGTGGCATTCATTTAAGAAATTGTAAATGGTGCGTTTCGTTCTTTCTTTTTTCCATCAAAAACTGGCATTGGAAATTTTAGAAATTAAAGCATAAATATTTGAATCTGAATCGGTTTCACCATCGTTGTTAATCGACGCTTCTTTCTTAAAAGTAAGATTACCGAGAAAAACTTTGAATCGTACTTCTAACCTTTGTAGTTGCCCATCTAATTCATAGCGCTTCACCTATTGTGTATGGTCTTTATAATTCATAATACTGGTTTTTTTAAAACTTTTTGTTGAAGGAAATGTCAGGTTTTTTTTATTTCACTTCAGTTCCTATTACCGCTTCTTGCGATTCTTCAAAGCCTCTGAATATTTGACCTTTGAAATTTTGTGTTTTCTTCTTCAATGTGGTTAAAATTTTCTAAATTATTCATAGTCACAGGATCTTCCCTGACAGTGGACCAAGCAGTATCTCTTCCATTTCTTCCCAGCAGTATTCGAGTTCTCTCCCATTTCTTCTATTCCGATGATTTTCTTTTAATGTGTTTTAATTTTTATTAAAGCATGATTTTTGTTGTTTGATTCTATAGTAATTCGTTAGTCCACTATGGACAATATTGTTGATGCAATTACTGGATGCTGCTGCGTTGGCGCGCAAAAGGTGTATTGTTGTCGCTATTGTTCACTTCTTCTGAAACTTTTAATTTTTCATATCTTTTGCTTAATTATATCACTTATACTTGTTTTGAATAAGGAGCTTGCCATTTGGGAACAGCATTTCTTTAGAACAGAGGTTCCCAACTTGTGGTAAGCGTACCCCTTGGGAGTACGCGAAAGACCATTTGGGGGTACGCGAAAGTTGGTAATGGCGGAAACAAAAAAAATAAGAAAAGTAAAAGAATTTTGTTTCCCCAAGTTCATGTGAAAAGTAAAAGTGAACGTTGTGCAAGTCCTAAAGCCTACACTCGAAATTAGACATAATAAAGGAAACCTGGTAATTGATTGATATTTGGCTTCCACAACTTCAAAATATGACGTTATATCTGCCTTCATTTCAACCGAATTTGATAAAACTCAGCTCCATGACACAGGGCCAAGGATCGCACTGAAATTTTCTTCCACTTGAATAGTTGATTATTAGAGTGTAATTTCTAGCTATCCTTATAAGTTAATGCGGAATCATTGTAATACTGGTTTTATTAGTTTTGGCGTTGAACTAATACTATTGTAAAAATGGAATAAAATGTAAAATCAAAAATAAGTTTGCAAATGTTATTAGTTCAAGTCATTTGACTCTTAAGCCAACCTAATCCCTTAATTAAATCCCTTAATAGTGATTAATAAAAACTTTTTTGCATTGACGGATGGTTTGGGAAAGGGGTTGGATATGACAGTAGGGGGGTAAGCGAGGGAATAAACGTTGAGAAACCCTGGTTTAGAAAGTTTTTAGGAAAAGGAGGTTGTGAAATTTTATGATAAATTGAAAAATAATGTTAAATGATACTATATTAATTTCTTAAATTTTATATTTAAATGTTAATTCAAAGTTCGTTACTGGTTTTTAATTCAAAAATAATTTAATTAAATTATGTTATAAAAGTTTAAATGAGATAACTTTTTAAACATGGCAACATGTTAAAATATTTTATTATGAATTTAAAACGGTCTTCCAATGGGAGATCACATTGACATGATGTAAACAATTATGCAGTGGTTTTTAAATGATAAAGGTTTAGTCCTTCATAATAATGAGACATAATGATAGAGAGTATATCTATTTTGAAGCATGCTACTCCTGAAACTTTATTATAAGTTGTTAAAAAAGTGCCTGAATGAAACTTAGATAAAGTTGCATAGTGATAATTAGCAAGATAAGTAGTAATCCAAGTTAGATAATTCCGTTAAAGATTTTTTTTTACAAATAACATAATTTAATTGTGAAATTTCATAATTCAAAATAGATGAAAAAAGTTCATTTAAACAATCTACAATTTGTTTCGGAACTATTACAAGATTTCTCAAATTTCATGCAATACATATGAAACACGTTCTAATAATAAAATACATAAAAATCATGAATAGTGCACTTCAACAAATATATACAAGTCCTAATTTGTAGTCACATTGCAAATTAGTATATAAAACTGGATTGAAAGTCTTCAACAAGACAATTGCTAATAGAAATAATTTATTATATCGAAGGGGCAGTAATATTCTGGCAAGAGATTGAAATTTCTTTCATAATTCAAAGGACAAAAGACATCACTGCATATTTCTAACATTTTTGTTCTATTTTAACTGTAAAGAACGTATATTTCTTGCAGGCTTGTATATATAAGTTGATGTTTTACTGCAAATATTTATATTTATTTTTATAAAATTTCCTTTTTAGGAAAAAAAGTGTGATCGGAATGGCGATATCCGTCAAGGTTAGGTTAGGTTATATTAACGTCCCGTTTTGAAGCAACATGAGGGCTATTTAGGGACGGACCTCGTAATTTTGAACCGCGGTCAGATGACGAGGACGACACCTGAGCTGGCACCCCCCCTCTCCAAACTTCCGCGCCACACCAACGGGAGGACGTTTGGCCACTACGTATGATTTAGCGTGCAACAGGCCCCATACACGGCGGATCTTCAGTGGAATCGGGTTTCGAACCTGCGACCCTCCGGTCCCCAGGTCGAGACCTTACCACTAGGCCACCGCGGCCTGTGATATCCGTCAAAGACTTCTACGCAGTTAGAAAAAGTCTTTTTATAAGCATTAAAACTGAAGTTTCATATATCATATTGAAAGTATTGTAAAAAATTAAAAGTGAGCATTTCAAATCGCACAAGTAATGAAACTATATTTTGAAACCGTAAATCGTCTCTTAACAAGCAATACCACCCATCTCAATTTTTTGAAATTTCAAAGAGGAAGATTCAAATTAAGTTTTCGCAATCAATAACGAATATTTTTAATTTTTATTCACGCCTGGTTGGAACATGTAGTCTCATGTTCATAGTAGATCTTAAAAAATTTAGAAATATTTGTTATTGGTTGCGAAAAATTCATTTGAATCTTCCTCTTTGAAATTTCAAAAAACTGAGAGATGTGGTGTTGCTTGTTAAGCGACGATTTACGGTTTCAAAATATAGTTTCATTACTTGTGTGATTTGAAATGCTCACTTTTAAGTTTTTCACAACACTTTCAATATGATATATGAAACGTCAGTTTTAATACTTATAAAAAGACTTTTTTTTAACTGCGTAGAAGTCTGACGGATATCACCATTCCGATGACACTTTTTTTCCTAAAAAGGAAATTTTATAAAAATAAATATAAATATTTGCAGTAAAACCTCAACTTATATATACAAGCCTGCAGGCGACGAAATAATATATTTTTCACGTGTGCGATCTTTCGTACACTTGGTGTATTTGGTAGGGGTTTCATTAAGTTTCAATGGAATTTGGAAACAAACCATAATTGTATATTCAATACCATACACTATTCCGTGAAAATTCTACCTATTCCCTGTTCTCCACTTTTCGTTGATCCATCGCAAATAGTGCGAGACTCTTGTAAACATAGTGTATCTTTCTGGTTTATCGCACCTTCCACTTGTTCCGTGACTGACCAGTCCTTCTACGGTGAAGCGTTGCGTTTGGACGTTGTAAAAGACCAGGGGCGATCCACTGTCTCCTCTGCAGGCATTAATCGTGTTGTTCGCGTAGCCAGCACAGAACATTCCTTGAGTGATTGTCATTTGAACGTTTCTTCTCAAGTAAGCCGCCATGCAGGTCTCGGACGTTTGGACAGGTAGATTAGCCACCATCAATCTCAGTGACGGTAGTCGATTTTCAGTCCATCCCCATCCGGCTACCTTGGGGAACGAAAAAATAAGTTAGACACCATTGCAAATATATACCATCTTGCTATTATTTAAAGTCACCATTTTGATTTCTTTTCGCTTTAATTTTCTGGAAAAATTTTAGTTATATTATCGTCCCAATTTGAAGCAACACGAGGGCTATTTTGGGACAGACCTCGTAATTTTGAACCTCGGTCAGATGACGAGGACGATACCTGAGCTGGCACCCCCTCTCCAAACTCCAAAAAACATTCTGTAGTTGATGAATAGATAATCCCGGGTACCCGGGACGTGGATTTCCGTTGACTGACGGATTTTTTTTCTTTCGGTCTCAGAAGTAATTATTATTATTTTAATTTATTTTATTTGTGTTTGTGTGTGTTTTGTTTTTATATTGTAGTGTTTCAATCTTTTAATTATTTATATATCTGATTTATAGTGCTTTTTTGTGTTTATTTGATTGTTTCTTTTTCAATCCTTATATATATATATATATATATATAAGTATATATATATATATTTACTGTTTCCTGCTTGCCCGAACAGTTCTTAAATTTATTGCCTTAGTCATGTTTTTATATTTTATATGAAAAGAAAGAGCCTTCATTTTGTCAGTATCATTCACCATACTTGGCGGTTGAGTACATGTAAATCAAGCTATTCTCTCCCCACCGAGGTGGGTCGAACCATGTTTATTCTCCCAGCTCTCTTGTATTTAAAAGTACAGCCCCCGTTCGGCCATTGGCTGTATCATTTTATTGTATCTAATAAATCCCGTCCTCCACATGCTGGTGAGGCGGCTCTCTTCCCGCTGGTCCTCTCCCGGCTTTACATCCTTCTTGGGTAGGCCGGGCCAGTGTGGGTATTTTTGCACCACACCAGCGGGAGGACGTTTGGCATCCTGCATATGTTTTAACGTGCAACGGGCCCCATACACGGCGGATCTTCAGTGGAATCGGGTTTCGAACCTGGAACCCTCCGGCGCCAAGGCTGAGACCTTACCACTAGACCACCGCGGCCTCAAAAGATTAATTGAGAGCCTTAGTAATCCATTGAAGTTATTTGTACCATTTCATATAAACATGAAAGTTACTTCAAAAACAATGAATGGACTGATTTCTTATATTGCAAATTTAATCATTTTAACCCTCCGAGCGGCGCAAACATCTTTTTACGTTTTCCATGTTCAGTTCAAAAGCGGATAGCTCGTATGTATATGTATATTTTCTTTATTTCAGAGTTATAATTAAATACCAAAAATAGTGGTTCATTCGTCTTAAAAGCTACGTTTTCTAACCTTACAGCCAAAAATTCAAAATAACTGGGTGCTCAGAGGGTTAAAGATATTTTCCTTTAAAAAAATTTCAGAGATAAATATATGTAATATCATGAAATGGCGATTACATTCGTCCTTCCCATTTCAATGAATCACAGTCCAGTTTAGTCCATGAGAACTGAACGTAACGTCGAGAGTTTGGTGATGCTTTGAAACATAATTGAGCTAAGTCAGTTCTGTCTCAGCAACTCTCCAAAGGGGAGACAAACATACACAACAGAAATAAAAATAATTCATGAATTCAGTAGATATTTAGTCTTTAACTCTACTTATCGTAGAACACATTCTTTAAAAGCAGTTTTCCACTAGATTCATTCAAAGAAAATATTAGTTCATCCAGAAAATAAGTTTCCAGAGGCTGTAAGGATATTCAAAATACAATTACCTGGAAATTCCCATTGATTGGAATATAAACAGCATTCTTTTAGCTACCTTTCAACATAAGAACCACCAAAATTGAAGCACGTGTAATACTAAGAGACCATTTTCTCTAACCGTTGTCGAAGAGGTTTGCCGCCAGAGAGCGGAGTTTGCCTGTGTTAGCCATCTGTCTGCACATCGTCGTCACTGGGGAAATGCTGCTTCGTCAGTAACCTGTTCAGATGCTGGAGCAGTTGTTAACCGCTCGGAGCAAGATCAGGGCTATAGGCAGAATGGTCAAATACCTTCCAATGGAATCACTACATCATTTGCTGTGTACCCACCGCTGAAAGTCTCGTGGGTTAAAGCGCATGCAGGCAATATAGGCAATGAGAGAGCAGACCAACTGGGAAAAGACGCAACACAACATCGGCAACTCTATTCACTTACTGAGCTTCCTAAACCGTACATAAAAGGCCTCCTCCGGGAAGAGCAAGCTTGAGGAGTGGCAAATCTCATGGAAAAATGGTGATACAGGCAGGAAAATCTATAACATCATGCCCTCAGTTAGCCTCTGTCCAACTAACTGGATTAGAGAGGATGTTATCTTCTTCTCTTAACATGGCCCTTTCCCTACCTACCTCAAAAGGTTTACCTGCCTGATAGCGATTATTGCAGTTGTGGTGGAATTGGCACGGCACTTCACTATGCCACGGAGTGTATTTTCATAGTGTCTTGGCATATGAGGAAGCCAATTTCAAACTTCGAACAAAAATGGCTGAAAAGAGTCGCCAATAGCCGCGTCTCCAGGCATAAAATTTGTAGGATTTTCTAATTCATAAGCGAAAACAGATATCTTTTCCGGACTCCCTAGTCTTCAACTTTCCCCCGCCCCGAACCAACAACCCCCAAAATACCGGCCCTCCCCCCCCCCCCTTCAAAAAAGAAAGGTAAAACAACATCTAAAGAAAAGAAGACTATTACGAACCCATAATGTAAAAGTGAAAATGCCTGCGTTGTACATAGTGTAAATAAATATATCTTTCTTTTTGTTTGTTTTCTTTTTCTTTTTTTCTTAAATAAAATTCCCGTGTCTTGCCCATCAAACCGTTCAGTGACCGGTCTGATCACGGGGGGGGGGGGGGCAAGAGACGGCGTTCTGTTCTGCATGAACTCGAGAGTGGTCGTGGAACTGTCTTCCAGTGACTACCGTCTGATACAGCACCTTAAAAGGTTCCTGGCGAATCAGCATTTCCCTTGTGACGACGATGTGCAGACAGGCGACTGTCACAGGAAGGCTCTGCTCTCCGCGGCAAATCTCTTCGACACCGGTTACCCAAATTGGTCTCACGGTATGACGCGTGCTTCAATTCCGGTTCTTCTTAGCGGAAAGAGCGCGGTGTCTGTTTCCATAATTGTTTCCAGATAATTATGTTTTGTATTTCTTGGCGGCCTCCGGGAAACTTACTTTTTGGATGAATCAATATTAAAGAACGCCTAACACGTACGTGTTATCAACTTAAACTGTCTGAAAAAAATAATACGCAATGTCATATTAAATCAAAAGCAATTATTCATTGATTTTACGTATTTGGAAGGAAGTTTATTCAAGAAAAACATATACTTTGCAATTCAATTATACGCTCCGTTGGTTTGACAAGGTTCTAACTGACATTTTCACCGAAAATGAGATTATGAGTTCATACTTTTATACTAAGTTAGATCTACACAACGAACTGACTCTACTTGAATTATAGTGGTAAATATACGAACTACTAATGTGCCATGGTTTTATCACCGCAGATGATATTTATACTGTTGCACAAAATCTTACCGTGGGTGTATGGTGTAAACAGTCCAACACGCAGGATAATGGAGAATGAAGGTTTATTTACAAATATGCAGGAAAACACGTAGCACAGGTACAGGAAACAATAGTCCTTGCACAGATTACCAATGCAAATAGACAACAATTCACAGGTAAAGACAGTTCAGCACTTTGATATCTAACAGCACAAACAGTCAGCAAATAACTAGTAACGACAATAACAGCTCAGCTCACACAGCGGATAGAACTCCGAAGACGTTCACGCTTCAAAGTGAAGTAACCAGTCGATCAAAAGACGCTGCTGTGATCCAAACGCGGTCTTATATACTCTCCCCGATAGGCCGTGACTTCACATAGAATTTTCAGGAAAAACCTGGATCTCGGCCCCTAATAGAAATATCGAGAAAAGGGGTGCATTTTCGGGAATCATCTATTTGTCGCCAAGTCGCCAAAATGATCGCCAAGTTTGTCGCCAAGGTCATGCGTGCCATAAGAGTCGCTGAGGTCACTCCATGCTTCACCTTGTAAAACTCTCTTCCCAACCATAAGACTTGCATTGCTGGGAAGCGACTTTCCATGACTGTAACAATACTTTTCAGTATGACAAAGTTCTATCTACTTTTATTTTGACCACTAAATCAGCTATATCATTATTCTAGCAGGCTATGATTGTTTGTTTGAGCCCTAATGAGGATTTGCATTCATTATAAAAGTTTTCTATACTGTTTTACAATAGAATAAAGCTAAATTCATCACCATCGCAACATGGAAAATAAGTTGTGTTATCTAGAAAGTTTGCTCGATTTATTTAGAGATACAGACAATTAAATTGATTTCGTCCATTCCACATCAAATAAGAGCAGCGATAACAGTTTCGTTTATAGTTTGAGGCTAGTATCTTTATCTGCATTTTTAAAGAATTTAATATTTGCGTATTTTATATTGCATATACTATATTATAAAGCCTATAGGCCTACTATTTCTAACCAAGCCCTTTATTACCAGATATTACTGTTTTTTCTTTTTTGGTAACTGGAGGAAAAAGAAAGGGCGTTTAACGCTTAAAGAAGTGCCATCACCCAAGCCAAATGAGCCAAATCAAACTACAAATTACTATGAAACTTCAGCCGAAATCGAAGACAAAGAGCAAATTGATGTTCCAAACACAGAGATAAATAAGTAAATTTAGTTTTGTGATAGCTATATTTATTTACAACTATCTATTGTTGTAAATGCTTGATGTGCCGCCTGGAATAGCATAGGCCTACGGCTTTTAAGAGAAAGAAATGAATAAAAGAGAAACAAAATAACAAAAGAAGCTTTCAAAAGGTAGCTACTCCGTCAACTATATTTTTAATTTATGATTTAAGTTTATTTTTATTTGTTAAATATTTGACTATAATATGGTGTTATTTTTTATTATTCTTATCATCTCAGAAGAGGAACATTTTTTGGCGTAAGAGTAAAAAACCAACCCTTTGGGCTATATAATACATGCCCTACCTTAAAAGATTTGTTTCAAATTCGATATTAATGATATTTTTAAAAATTATTTTTAGAACAAAAGAACGTGACGAAACTTCAAAGAAAGCTAGGAAAATTGTGTTTAATCTCATGAAATAGAAGTGTAATGCAAGGAAAATAGTTCACCAAACAATCACATCTTACATAAGCAAAAGGGAGGAATGTGCCAGAAAGAAGAGTGAAAACATTGAAAAATTGTAATTTGCAATGTAAATATAAGTGTGGGGGAAAAACTTCAGACACAGATCGCTCAGATATTCATGATTCATTTTATTTCTTAGGCACAGCTACAGAAAAAAGGCGTTTTCTTATTAATTCAACGTGCCAATTGTTAACGGTAAAACCAAAGATACTGAGAGCGCAACACTGAATAGAAGCGGAAGAAGATGATTGGATGGAAGATGAAGACAAAGTAGATAATGAGAAGAATAAAAGAAAAATTAAGTCGCCAAGAAGGAAGTTTTCCTTAAAGTACATTTTTTTGTGAAGGGAGAGAAAATACAGGAATGCAAGTCTTTCTACTTCGGAGCATTATCTTTATCTCAAAAGCCAGTATACATTACACATTGAATTAAAAATGTACAAAACAACACACCAACCCAGGACCAAAGAGGAAAGAGTGGAAATAGTAGAAGAGTACGCAAAGAGACCCAATTTCAGTAAGAGAACACATAAAATGCATCCCCGTATTCCCATTACTAAAAGCCACATGCCAAAAGAGAATATCTGGGTTCTCACCCCAGCATTGAGAAAGTGTATTAATTGTACCTTCAACAATTTTGAGCTGAAAAAATAACTGCAGTTAGAAAATCAATGTGCTACAGAAATTTTGTCACGTAGTTTAATCTTGAATTTCACTCCCCAGGAAGCGACAGATGTGATGTTTGCGAAAAATTCAAACTGGCAAAACAAACTTAAACACTGACGGATGACATTAAATAATGAATATAATGTGCATCAAACGTCAAAAATGAACATTAAACGACTACAACTTGACCTCGTACTATACGTCTACTAAACAAGTATATTGTGCCTTGTGGAGTGGACATTTATCTGGCCGCGCTGGTAATGATAATAATAAGGTAATGTAATGTAACTAGTGCTTTTCACAAAATACAGACCGTACTAGCTGAGGAAAATGACATAACTGAGTTGACAACATAGTCGGATTCGTGTGTTCCCAAAAATCGAAATTCAATCGTTTCAAATTCAATTCTACATTTTCTCAAGAATAATATAATCCTCAAGTAAAATCATCAACAATAAAATGCTCCTTACCAGTACATCCATACTTCCAAGAAGTTGATAGCGTTCACAGAAACATTGAAAAAGCCATAAACAGAACTGACTTCTATTCTCCACTTGGATTAATTAGAATTTTCAAACAAGTAAATCCAAGACACCCATATCGTGCCACACAAATGCAGTCTGATGACTTTAAAGATTTTCAAGGAGCTGCAAAACTTTTAACATTATAAGATTGTGCCATTCTCTAGTGTGGCAGTTTTGAAATTTACCAGAACCCTGCACACGTTGAATTTGAAAACATCTCACTACAAACATATCAAACAGAAAAAGACCTCAGAAAACTGCAGTTTAAGTCTGTTCCAAGTAACACCTAATGTTCAAAGGGCTGCAAAAGAAATAAGTAAACATAAAAAAAGATATAAAGATAGCATTTCCATTCATGCCTATACAGGATAGAGAATATTATAATGCTATATTACATATTGAATAAACCTACTAATGGTATTATTCCATTTATCATGATGCAAAATGTTATTTTCCTTTAAATTTTGAATCGAGTTAGAACTTTGTACTACACTATTATAATTTATATAATAAAAGCGTTACTTTGACAAAGTTCTATGTGCAGTTACAACTATGTCTCTTTCGAAAAAGCTATTTCTGCTTTGAAGAAGGTTCTAACTGCATTTTGCTATGTTCAAAAACAAAGGAATGAAATATAATTTTTTTTCAAATAAACTTTAGAACATCTAAATAAAAGCCTTTTAATGTAATTATTAAAAATATTATTAAATTAGATCATAAATAAAAAAGTTGTAATCGGTGAAAATTTTAAACTCGTTTTTCTCAAAACTGACATGGATGCATTTAGAACCTTGTTAAACCAAAGCACCGTATAGTCAAATTAGTTTCTTCCTTATCACTCGCGTTTGGATTATCGAGTTAATCCGATGCAGCTACTTTCTTCAAATACTAGGAGCTTTACAGAGATTTTATTAAACCAAGTTACCATAATGATGTAAAAAGGAAAAGAGTGGCGACACCTTTAAAAAACTATATGTTTCATAAGAATAACATATTGGGTTTTCAAATAATTTGACAACTTGTCTTACTGACTGGTTTCAACTACATCAACAATAATTCCACAATATAACTCTGCACTTTCTCATTCAAGCCGATTTCTCTTGGTATATAAAAAGCACAAAAGGCAAGTTAGCTGAATATATGATTTACACAGTAATAGACTATATGGGAAACACTAAAGGCAAATTAGCTGAATATATGATTCACACAGTAATAGACTATATGGGAAACACAAAAGGCAAGTTAGCTGAATATATGGTTCACACAGTAATAAACTACAATATCGAAAACACAATATCTACATGAATTTTTTTTATTTTTTCAGTCTTTTTCTGCTTGAATAGATTCGTTTCTGTCAACATTATAACTTCTACTTTAATTAATTAATAATGGAAACTTACATAGCCCATTTGTCCTGTAGCAACATTTATACGAGCTGAAACGGTTGAAGACATGCAGATAGGTTGAATTCTCGCTGAATATGGAATATCCGGTGAGAATTTTACGATTGCAATATCGTTGTCGAATGTTTCAGGGTCGAATCCGGAATGTGTAATTATTTCAGAACTCTGAAAAAGAAGGAGAATCTGTGAGTATAACTTGCTTTGCATTCACTAGAGAGAAATGCAATCCTAAAAACAAAGATAAACGAAATGTTGTATAAAATTTTAATTCTTGCTTGAACCCACACATTTATTGAGTTTATAAAAGTTTAATAATAATTGCCGACCAATAATATTTCAGGTATGAAATGAATGCTACACGTGTGGTAACCAATTTTGGAGATATATTGCTAGAGAAGATATGTGATGTTGGGTGAAAAATGATTTTTAAAAATGACTTTTACTAAATAATACTAAATAATTTTTGGATGCGGATTTTTGTAATGAATTATTGTTTTTGATTTACTTAGTTAGTTTGCTTTTAAGACATTTATTAAGAGATCCGTCTATAGAGTAAATAACCAAGAGTCTTCAAATCGAAAGGTGAATGAATCTCATAAAGACGAGGGTTGATATATTATATGATCAAAAGTATCAGGACACTTTTGGATTTTCACATTTTTTTAGAATTTCACCCGAAAGTCTAGACCAGCTGCTCTTGAACTACGGCCATGTAAAGAATAAACTCGAATTTACATTTTACAATGAAGATTCGATCATGAGTGTATTTAGGGGACCGACCAGAAATTGATGAAGAAGGAAAAAAATCAAGGATCATCCCGTTCCACAGAAAGCTGATAATGATTTATAAATTTCATCAATAGCTTTGCTTAATAAACACATTGCTTACATGCATTTTCGTAAAAATAGCAAGTATATTCTAGAATATAAAGATTCTAGATATAAGATATTCTAGATATAAAGGTTTTCCCTAAAAAATTCCAAATTTTCCTGCATGTATTTTGCTTTTAATATGCAGAGTTTTGCACCAAATAATACGAAACTTACAGAGCACTTGTCAATGTGTTACAGATGTGTACATTAGAATTTGAAGTTAATACTATGAATATTAGAGGAAATATGAGTTATCGTAGTAAATAATTTTTTACTGCGCATGTTCGAGACAAAGCGTGACATTTATTTCACAACTTCAAAGCCAGATGTATGAGGCAACTTATATGAAAAATCCAGTTGAATACCATTAAGATTTCGAAAGATATCGGCATTGCAGTTAGCAGAATTTCTGTTTCTTGCTAAGAGGAACAAAATGATGAGGGCTTTTCCACAAATTTATATTTTTTAAACTTGAATTTTCGAATAATTTTATAGAATTTAAATAAAGATCGAATAAATCGAATAAACTGAACACCCAGAATACTTATAAGTAAAATTCACAATTTAAATTGCAGTTCGACGATTAATATCCAAATTGTATTGGTAGATTTTTGTGATACTAAGAAAATGAAGGTATATTGTTAAGATAATTTTCATTTCATTTCGTATGTTCTTCTATAATTCAAATTATATTCTTCTGCAGAGATAATATTTGAAATCAAAAATAACTCGACTTGACTTGGTTTTAAACAATCGGCTGTAACAAACATTTCGCAGTGTATGGTTAGCTTAAGGCCGTCCTTCATTTTTGTGTTTTCACATCTGTTACAGCTATTTATTCATGGAAGTAAATATACACTATATAGCCAAAAGTATTCGGACACTTTCAAATTTTCATCTTTTTTATTATTTCTCCAGAAAGGCTTAACGGATTGCCCTTAAACTTCGACCATAGGAAAAATAAACTGTAACTTATATTTTACACTAAAAATTCGGTCCTGAGGGCAATTAGGGGACCATCTACAAACTGATTAAGACCAAAAGTGTTTTTGTACCATCGCGCTTCACAGAATACTGATAACAAGATAAAACTTTTAGAAATGGTTATGCTTAGTGTTCGTAATATTTACAGGAATTTTCGTAAACTCAGCACAAATATTTGGGAAGATATAAAGGTTTTTTTAAAAAATCCCAAATTTTCCCGCCTATTTTTTGCTTAAAACATGCAGAGTTTGCTGTTATATTATACGAAACTTACAGAAAACAATGACAATATGGATATTACAGGGAACAAAGTTTGGATATTACAGGAAGCATGAGCATTTTTAGTAAAAAATGTTTTACGGTATATGCGCGAAACATAGCGTAATTTTTCTTTCACAACATTGAATCCATGTATAGGGCAATTTATACAACAAAATTTAGTTCAATATCATTAGTATTCCGAAAGATATCGGCATTACAACGAGCAGAATTTTAGCTGGTGTCGAAGCGAAGCTAAAAGATGAGGGTTTGCACATCTTAATATAAATAAAAGTCATTGTGGGTATGTGTGTATGTGGGTATGTATGTGGCTATGTTCCACATCTCCTCCTAAACCAATGGACGGTTTTCAACTAAATTTTGTACACTTATTATTTAAGACAAGAGGAAGACACTTATGAACTTTTCTAAGTCCAAAAGTTAATTAGACAGGCAGTTAATTAGAAATTAACCGAAACCGTTTTTCCGCCGTAACTTCGGAGAAAATTGTCTGACAAAACATATTTTTATACCATCTTAAAGTTCAAATTTTTACCTTTTCAATGATACCAATTTAATTTCTGTAACATTTTCCCTTCGATTGTTATTAATTTTTAAAAGTTCAGACAACAATTAAATAATTAACAAAGCCCATTGACTCAGCGATTCTCGATGAAGATTATTTTATTTTTCAATCGACTGTCACGTGATCCTTCAGGAATGCGAAAACATGTGGAATAAACTATTTTTAAAATCAACTATCACGTAATCCTTCTTTCCGCTGTAACTTCGGAACAAATTGTCCGATACAAATTATTTTTATACCATCTTAAAGATAAAAATTTTGCCTTTTCAATGATACCAAATTATTGTCTGTGACAGTTTTCCTTCAATTTTTATTAATTTTTAAAGTTTTACGTGCAGATGATTTTGAAATAACGCAAATTTATAGCTACTCAGTTGCTAGGAAATGGTTAGACTTTGAACTAATTTACCTTTATTTCTGAAAATTTTGCTTATGTTTATAAATATCCGTAAAATAAGGCAGAAATTACACGTATCTGTCTGTCGGTCGGTCGGTTACAAGAACTCTTCCTAAACGGTGAACGGTAGCGACATGAAATTTACACACGGCATTCTACAGCATATTTCTACGTCAAAGGTGCTATTTTCAACTTTTAGAGTTAATTCATTCTTAAGGTATTTAATTAAATAACGAAAATTAATCGCTTTTAAGCCTTATGAGTAGACGTTTTTTGCCAGTAACTTCTGAAATATTTATTAGACAACAATTATTTTTATGCCATTTTAAAGACCAGAAATTGATCTTTTTAATGCTATTAATTCCATTGCGATGAAATGTTTTCTCTGATTTTTATTAAGGTTTAAAAATATTTTTGTAACGTAATTTCTAACAATTCTTTTTATTCTTATAGAAATAAATTCAAGCCAAATTACTGTTTCGCGCGCGGGATTTTGCCAGAGTTAAAGTTAATATAAGAAAATATTGCCTTCTTTGACCATAAACAACAAAGGAGACTTTACACTTCCGGTTTCCTGTTGTCGTAGCATTTACAGCTTTTAATACGGTTACACAGTGATCCAATGACGTTAGTGAATTATTCTCTCGGTGTTTTGTTTAATTTTCACAGTGAGATATTACCGAATATCCATCTGTAGATACGGTAATGGGCATTAACAAGGAACATCATATTTTGTAGGTTTTTTTTCATCGTCATTTTTTTTCTTCAACATCTTAGAATTTTCAGGCGCACCTTCCGACAAGCCGAGATTGAAAGTAGGTGTGCCAGTACTTCTAATACGTAACCTCGATATACCGAGACTCCGCAACGGCGCACGGTTACAAATACACACCTAGGTCCAAACGTCATGAAAGATACTGTTATGACTGATATAGGGAGAAGTCAGAGTGTTTTAATTCCACGCCTTCCGATAATACCGAAGGATTTATCATCTCAGTTCAAAAGGTAACAAATCCCTTTAAAAATATTATTTGCCAGGCTCAGGGCGAGACACTGAACGTGGCAGGCGTACATTTAGAAAAATCATATTTTTCGCATGGGCAACTATATGTGGCGTGTTCACGTGTGTCCAGCAGACACAACCTCTACATCCGTGCAAGTAACGTGATATACAAAAGCATATTATCATAGATAAACAATACTATACAGAACTATATCAGCATACATGTACAGTACACTCCTGTCAACCGTCTAATTAAGTATTATCAACCGTCAGAACTTTTACTTTTCCCTTTTAAAATACAACATAGCATTTATATTCGTGAATTAAAAAAAAGAATAATTGAAATTCTTAGGCGCACAAAGTCGCGGGTAACAGCTAGTAAATTGATATTTTTTAAACTTCTATCTTTGAATATTTATATTGAGTTGTATAGTAGTTAGAATTTACTGAATACCCAAGAACACTTATCAATTACGTGCATAACTTAAATTCCAGCTAATTAAGCACTATAAATAACAACAATTTTCTTACTTTAATAATATTATTTACATGATTATTAACAAGTTACATATTGTTACAACTTTACGGCCGAACGATATTTTTACCTAATTAATTTCTTTTCTTAAAATATTTTAATTATTCTAAAAATATATATATTTTTTATTCGTTACAAAAATTACAGGTGTTCATGAGTATTTAGAAAATTTCTAACCACTATGCAATTCAATATAACTATTCAAAGATATGAGTAAAGAGTTTAAAAAATATCAATGTGTGTACAACCCCTCATCTTTTAGCTTCTCTTCGATAGGAGTTGAAATTCTGCTCGTTGTAGTGCTGATATCATTCTTAACACCATTGATATTGAACTGATTTTTTTGTGTAAATTGTCCTATGTATCTGGCTTTAAAGCTGTAAAAGAAAAATTATGCTATGTTTTGCGCATGCGCAGTAAAAAAATTATTTTCTAAAAATGCTCAAATTTCCTGTTATATTGAAATTTCTATTCCCAAAATTTTACAGAATACGTTTGTAATATATTTTTTATTTCTTCTGTAAGTTTTGTATAATATAATAAAAAACTGTACATGTTTTAAGCTTAAAATAGGCGGGGAAATTTGGGATTTTTTAAGTAAACCTTTATATCTTCCCAAATATTTGTTCTGAATTTACGAAAATTCTTGTAAATACTAAGCACATTAAAAATGACCATTTCTGAAAGTTTCATCTTGTTATTAGTATTCTGCAAAGCGAAGTGGGCCCAAAACCTTTTTGTCTTCATCAGTTTGTAGACGGTCCCCTAATTGCCCTCGGGACCGAATCTTCAATGTAAAATGTGAGTTACATTCTATTCTGCACATCTTCGAAGTTTAAAGGCACTCATTTAATTCTTTCCGGAGAAATTCTAAAAAATGTGAAACTCTGAAAGTGTCCGGATACTTTTGGCCATACAGTGTATTTCTAACAATAACTCAGAAAACTCTGCAGACACACACTGATAGAAGAGTGTTCATAAAAGTTTCAACAATTAAACGACATTCATTTTTAGGACTGAATACCAGAGACTGATATTTTTACTTTTGAACATATTCTCGTTGCGTAATCGCTTGTAATTATTTATACTCCACATATCAATCTGAAATACATTTTCTTGTATAGCGTAGAAATTAACAAAAAAAAATATATCAGCAAATTCATTGAAATGAAACTTCATATTGCAGATTTTGAATGAATAAGTTATAATACATGCTTAGACTTTCATTAACAGAATTTTGGCTTCAATTTCGGAATTTTGAGAAAAGAGATAGGTTAAATTCTTTTCTCGTCACATCTATTAAGAAGTTAAGTTTTTCCCATGGTTGCTTACCATCAGGAATTGAGAAATCATAAATTAATGTTGCCGGATAATTTATTGCAGAACTAATCAAGTAACTAAATTTGGTACTTGTTTTAATTAATTTAATTTATCGCAAATTTTTTTATAGGCCAGTAAATGGGGAGATAAAATCGGCAAAAATCTATGGCTAAGGTATTAATGTTTTAAACACTTCACATACTAACACTTAAACACTTCACTAGGGTCCAGAATGGCGATCTTCAGTTTTTATCCTCCGACAAAGGGGACGGTCACTAGGCGGAAGACAAATGGAATGAAATTGGGTGATTTTCAACTTTCTCTAGATTATTTGAAAAAGACGCATTCATTCCTAAAAGTTTAAAGCATATTTAAAGTTTTAGAGCACATGGAATTTTACGTCCATGGAACTCCAAAATTGCATATGTCCTGGTAATAATAACAATCGAATAGGCTTGAACTCACAATTTAAAGTGAAGATTCGGTCACGAGGGCATTTAGGAGACCAACCAGAAATTGATAAAAAAAGAAAATGATTTCGGCTCAACCTGTTTCACAGAAGGCTGATAATGATTTTTTATATTAAACACTAGCGGTTTCAGCTATGCACATTGCTTACGTTTCGTCAAAATAGCATGTATACTTGGAAAGATATAAATGTTTTCTTTAAAAAAAGAGATTACAACGAAATAACGAAACTTACAGAATAAATGAAAATATGCTAGCGAAAAATTGTATTAAAATTTAAAGTAAATACATTGAATATTACAGGAAATATGAGTATTTTTAGTACACTGGTGTTCAAAAGTAATGCTCAGTTTTTAAGATGCTAAAAAATTCGAGTTAATATGGATACTATGGTTCGCAATCAGATGCTGAGAATGGTGGGACATACTATCGAAGGAACTCACATTTTACATTGAAGATTCGGTTACGAGGGCACTTACTATGGCAACCTTAAAGTGATGAACACGAAACGGGATTTTTAGTCATCCCGTTTCACATCAAGCTGATGACGAGATGAAACTTTCATCAATGTTTATATTTGATGTGCATAGTAGTAAAATGCATTTTCCTAAATATAGCAAAAACATTTGGGAAGATATAAAGGGTTTTTTAAAAAATCCAAAATTTTTCCTGATGTTTTTTGCTTATAACTTGCAGAGCTTTAAACCAAATTGTATGAAAGTTACAGAATATGCGACAGAAGAAGCATTGGATGAAAATGCGAGAAAAATACCTTGAATATTAGAGAAAGTATGAGTATTTGTAGTACATAATTTTTTACTGCGCATATGCGAAAAGTAGAGCAATTTCTCTTTGATAACTTAAGAGACAGATACATAGGGCAACTTATATAAAAATTCCAGCTCAGTATCGTTATTATTCAGAAAGATATCAGCATTGCAAGAGTTGAATTGCTTTTGGTCTCTAAGAGACAAAAATTATGAGCGTTCTTTTATAAATTTATATATTTTTTAACTTGAAATTTCGAACAGTTATCATCGAAATGAAATTTAAATTATATATTTAATTTAGAAGTATAGATGAGTATTCAGGATATTCAACATTCCTAAAATTTAACATTGCTGTTTCGTATAGTTTGGTTATAAACTCTGCATGTTATTAAGTAAAAAACATGCGAAAAAATTTGGATTTTTTTGAAAAAATCTTTATATTTTCCCTAATATGCATGCTATTTTTAAGAAAATGCATGCAAGCAATGTGAACAGCAAATACAACTAATGGTGAAATTTGAAAATCATTATCATCTTTCTGTAAAACAGTGTAAGCTGGAATCATTTTAATCTTCATCAATTTCTGGTCGAAAGCCTAAATGCCCTCGTGACCGAATCTCTATTGTAAAATGTGAGTTCAAACTTATTCATCACATGGTCAGAGTTCAAGTGCAGTTCTTCCAGCCTTTCTGCGGAAATTCGAGAAAATGTGTAAATACGAAAGTCTCCGAATACATTTGATCCTATAGTGTACTGTCTTTAATGATATAACCCTATCAAAGGAGATGTGCACCAAATTAAAATGTTACATGGAAACAAGGATTGTTCACTTCGACCTAAGAACTTTTTCAAAAACAAAAGGCAAATATACACTTTAAATTTTTGAATAATATTCTCACCATTCTCGTTTTTACTTCTATGTCATCATATTCGTCACTCCTGTTGTATTTGCCAAAATATAAAGTACAGTATGAAGCGCTTTGGAAGCAGTGTGCTGCAGTTAGAACAGTTCTGTGGTCCAGCAGAACTCCCCCACATGTTTCACTGGTCTGGTTCATGAAAAGGAATACTATCCAAGGAAATTCTCCGGCTTTCGTATTATTACCATTAGTGATTTTGCCTCCTGCCTGCAGTGTAGAAACTCCACAATCTGGAAGAAACATACCAGACATATTTCTGGAAAAGTTCAAATCGGTTCGTATTAGATTACAGTTAAGCACTCTAAACTCATTCGCTACCAATTACGTGCGGGCTGTCAGATCTCACGTTAGTGCTTCCAGTCTGCATAAAAAAACCTACTAATAAATAAATTTAAATTCAAAGTGAAAAAACTTTGCGACAGCCGTTGAAGTTCTTGTAAGTTAAATTTCTTGAAGGACCTACACTACCTGGCCCCACCGAAAAAACAGCGGGAGTGGTCTCCCCTAAACTTTCTCGTGTAGAGAAAAACATCTAACACATGTATAGAAAAAAATAAGCTAAAAGGCAGTGAAACGTACAAGAATCCCTCACACAATGGAGAAAAAAAAGCGAAACGTTATCCAAGGATTTCCGAAGGTCGTCCAACGCGGAAGTGGAATTAGCTGCCGGAGTGATTACCAATAGGGCTGGGTGTAAGATAAAGAAAACGAAATTTGCAATTTGAACGCCTTTTTTTAAACCGATTGACACAAAAATTGGACAAAGATCTACCTTTAAGGTAAGAAGGCCACATACCAAATTTCATTTATCAAAGTAATTTTTTAAAGAAGTTATTGCGTTTAAAATCATGCTATTATACAGACAGACAGTCACCCTTTGACGGACTTGGTCCAAACTTTGATACAAACCTACATTTCTGATGATAAAAATGCGTACCAAATTTTTTACGCCTAGCTATATAAGTTTGGAAGTCATCGCATTCACATGGACACGGACATACAGACAGACTTCCCGTGGCCGGATTTTGTTCAAAATTCGAGGGAAACCTACAAATTATGTGTAAAGATCGCATACCAAATTTTAACCCTGTAACTTTAATAATGTTCGAGTTATCGTGTTCACAGACAAACATAATTCTAAAATTGCGTTTTTCGGACTCAGGGAGGTCAGGGTTTTCTTTTGACGAATATAATTCTTTCTCTTTGTATATTTCGTATAAGAGAAAGTAAAAAAGTTGCTTACCTTAATATTTGGTTGGAACACCTTTGGCTCGGATTACAGCGCTCTTTTGACCTGACATTGTTTCAATAAGATTCTTTATGGTTTCAGTGCTTATTGTCGTCCAGATTTGCAGCAGTTTGTCATCAAGACACTGAACTGACGAAGAAAGAAACGAATCACCCCGTAACCCCTTGGTGTTCCAGTATATCCCAAAGATTTTCGATTGCGTTAAGATCTGGACATTGTGGTGGCCAATTCATATGCGAAAACGAATCCTCTGGTTCCCTGAACGAATTCTGAATAATTAGTGCTGGGTGGATCTTGGCAATGTCATTCTGGAATATGCCAGTTCAATCGGAGAAGAAAGATATCCATTCATTCACCTGGTCATTAAGCACGTTTAAGTAATATCGCGACTTCATTTTATTGTCGCGTAATATTGCTGATCGCAGACCAGACCCATTGAAGCAACCCCAGATTATAATATTCCCTCCATTGGCCTCCACAGTGGACACTATGCATTAAGGGTCCATCGCTTCGTGAGGTTACCTTCTAACTCTGGTGCGGTTAGGTTAGGTTAGGTTATATTAACGTCCCGTTTTGAAGCAACACGAGGGCTATTTAGGGACGGACCTCGTAATTTTGAACCGCGGTCAGATGACGAGGACGACACCTGAGCTGGCACCCCCCTCTCCAAACTTCCGCGCCACACCAACGGGAGGACGTTTGGCCTCTACGTATGATTTAGCGTGCAACAGGCCCCATACACGGCGGATCTTCAGTGGAATCGGGTTTCGAACCTGCGACCCTCCGGTCCCTAGATCGAGACCTTACCACTAGGCCACCGCGGCCTCTAACTCTGGTGCGCCCATCGTTCTGGAATAGGCTAGACTTCCTTTTATTGCCGCATAATATTGCTGATCGCAGATCAGACACATTGAAGCAACCCCAGATTATAATATTCCCTCCACTGGCCTCCACAGTGGACACTATGCATTAAGGGTCCATCGCTTCGTGAGGTTACCTTCTAACTCTGGTGCGCCCATCGTTCTGGAATAGGCCAGACTTCATTTTATTGTCGCATAATATGGCTGATCGCAGACCAGACCCATTGAAGCAACCCCAGATTATAATATTGCCTCCACAGTGGGCACTATGCATTAAGGGTTCATCGCTTCGTGAGGTTACCTTCTAACTTTGGTGCGCCCATCGTTCTGGAATAGGCCAACTTCATTTTATTGTCGCATATAGTACTGATCGCAGACCAGACCCGAAAGCAACCCCAGATTATAATATTGCCTCCACAGTGGGCACTATGCATTAAGGGTCCATCGCTTCGTGAGGTTACCTTCTAACTTTGGTGCGCCCATCGTTCTGGAATAGGCCAGACTTCATTTTATTGTCGCATAATATTGCTGATCGCAGACCAGACCCATTGAAGCAACCCCAGATTATAATATTCCCTCCATTGGCCTCCACAGTGGACACTATGCATTAAGGGTCCATCGCTTCGTGAGGTTACCTTCTAACTCTGGTGCGCCCATCGTTCTGGAATAGGCCAGACTTCATTTTATTGTCGCATAATATTGCTGATCGCAGACCAGACCCATTAAACAACCCAGATTATAATATTCCCTCATTGGCCTCCACAGTGGCACTATGCATTAAGGTTCATCGCTTCGTGAGGTTACCTTCTAACTCTGGTGCGCCCATCGTTCTGGAATAGGCCAGACTTTATTTTATTGTCGCATAATATTGCTGATCGCAGACCAGACCCATAAACAACCCAGATTATAATATTCCCTCCAGTTGGCCTCCACAGTGGGCACTATGCATAGGGTCCATCGCTTAGAGGTTACCTTCTAACTTTGGTGCGCCCATCGTTCTGGAATAGGCCAGACTTCATTTTATTGTCGCATAATATTGCTGATCGCAGACCAGACCCATTGAAGCAACCCCAGATTATAATATTCCCTCATTGGCCTCCACGAGTGGCACTATGCATTAAGGGTCTCATCGCTTCGTGAGGTTACCTTCTAACTTGGTGCGCCCATCGTTCTGGAATAGGCCAGACTTCTTTTTTATTGTCGCATAATATTGCTGATCGCAGACCAGACCCATTTAAAACCCAGATTATAATATTCCCTCCATTGGCCTCCACAGTGGGCACTATGCATTAAGGGTTCATCGCTTCGTGAGGTTACCTTCTAACTCTGGTGCGCCCATCGTTCTGGAATAGGCCAGACTTCATTTTATTGTCGCATAATATTGCTGATCGCAGACCAGACCCATTGAAGCAACCCCAGATTATAATATTCCCTCCATTGGCCTCCACAGTGGGCACTATGCATTAAGGGTCTCATCGTTCCGTGAGGTTACCTTTAACTCTGGTGCGCATCTCGTTCACAGAATAGGCCAGACTTCATTTTATTGTCGCATAATATTGCTGATCGCAGACCAGACCCATTGAAGCAACCCCAGATTATAATATTGCCTCCATTGGCCTCCACAGTGGGCACTATGCATTAAGGGTTCATCGCTTCGTGAGGTTACCTTCTAACTTTGGTGCGCCCATCGTTCTGGAATAGGCTAATCTTGACTTATCAGACCACATGGCATTTCCTCACTGCTCAACAGTTTAATCTTTGTGCTGCTTAGCAAATTGGAACCGTTTTTAACGATTTATCGCTGAAACTAGTTGTTTTCTTTTGAGTCTACAACTGCTCAGTTCTCTTCCTTTAAGTTCTCATCGCATTATGCGTGCTGATATGCCCATATGTCACGTATAAAATATTGCCGTTTCAAGAATTAATTTTTTTTTTTCAATTTTTTTTACCACTCGTTTCAGAGATCTTCAGTACCGGAAACTTAAGAGTTTTTTCTGACCACATTTTATCGGAGATCTCGGATTTAATGTGGACCCCTCGGACCACTATCCTTCCAGGTTTTAAAAATGCCTGGACACTTCTGAAACCAATTCCAGTAATTTTAACTGTATCTTTAGTCGTTTTCTTTTATTCATACTGGCCAATAATTTGAACTTTTTTAAAATCGGAAATATCTTTTCGGCGATCGCGTTGAACAACTTCACGTCGTAGAAAAATGATCAATAGTACATTGCTTCATCACTATTTAAAGGATAAATTAGCAGTGTCATCTTTTGAATCGCTGTACTGACAAGCCAATCAGGGGCTCTTATGTATATGCATATTTATTTTAAGTGGATACTTTTTTTGACCCAGTAGTGTATAAGCATAAATACTTTAGGACTAAATTCCGCTTCTACAGCGAATCAATAGAGTTAGTGAATCATTCATATGAATAATAATGACAGAAAATATGAACGATAATTTTAAAATAATTTGGCTTTTGATAACAACAATTTTAATGTTAGTAATATTTTATTATTAAAAACAGTTCCTTATACATAATAGACATCATTAAAAATTATGATTCTATTTTTTCAAAGGACAAATATGATGTTAGTGTACTAAGAGTTGAACCTCAAAGAATCGTGCTCAATTCCGACTTGTCAGTTAGTAGTAAAGTTGAGAGTGTTAATCAATCTTTAGTAAGTGAGCTTAAAAGTAAAGTAAATTCCCCTTCAACTGAAGTTCCTTGTAAAAAATATTCGAACATGTCACTAATGAGTATAACTTAACTCCCCATTCGATAACCAAATATCCTCTAGAATACTTGTTGTATGGTCCCTTACCATATTATTCCCCTATTGGTCAAAATAACTATTATGTATCTGTTAATGACGCTCGTAATTTGTCGTTACAAAGAACACTAGATTTTTATAACAAAAACGAAATTAGATATGATTCTCATTTTGTTGAAAAGAAATTTAATCCAGATTATCCTGTTGTTTCTCAAGACTTTCATTACTCTAACAATGCTAGAAAATTAAGTCCTCCTTTTCTGGCCCATATGAAATTGTTAAATAATGTTCGTAAGTAACTTATGAAATTGATAAACCGAATATTTGAACCAAACAACAGACACAAATTGTACATGTTTACAAACTAAGGTGTTTTCATTCTCCAGATAAACTTAAATTAAGTCATGAATAGTCAATAAATTTATGTGCAAAAACACCAGTTTCATTCACGTCATTATGATTTTTTCCTTTTTGTAAAAATTAACCCGTCCCAAAGCTAAAGCATTTCAAAAACTGCAAGGTTAAATCTGTAAAAGCATATATGAATTGTCATACTTTCAAAATAATTACTTTGGAGAACGTACAAAAATAATTCAGTCATCAAATAAATATTAACAAAATTCTACATTTAAGATAACAGTCATATGATTCAGTTAGCTTGATATGAAAAGATTTTAAAACCATAAAAAAGTCGAAACACAGAATTTAAAGACTTAATATTTACAATTTAATGTCTAATGAAAGCATTTTTTTATGATAACTTTAACCTTGGTATTGTCAAGTGGGTCAATGATTTTATGAAATAATGATATTGGATAGAATTTTATTTACATCAATTAAAAATATTGTTACAAATTGTGCTTAAAATCATTTTGAAAAAATTAATTAAAATTAAACAAAATGTCCCATGGAAATAAAATTTCTATCCTTGAAAAGTTAATTTTTTGAATTTTAAGACGGTGTGAAAATAGTTTTTCGTGTGATATATTCTTAAAAATTTCTGTGGAAAACGTTAAAATTTCGGTTAATTTTTAATTAATTGAAATTCTAATTAAAATGTTGGAAACTCCTTTCTTAGTGAACACCTACTGCCCAAAAAGCAACTACCTGCCAAACTTCTAGTTTCTAGGCCTTGGGGTTTGGGAAATTTCGTGATGAGTGAGTGAGTTAATGTCATTTGTCTTTTATAAACAATATACAGATAAAATTACAAATTTAAAATTAGAATAATAGCAGCATTGCTTCTTAAGTGAAAAAAAATAATAGAGGAATATAGTAAGAATATTCTGACAAAAAGTAAATAAATGAAATAAACTAAAAATAAAAACAAAAATAGTGTGTATCTGATTCATGGTTTGAAGCTTTTATAATAAATGTGAGTTATGAAACATTTCTTTTTATTAGGATTTCACATTTACCATTCCATTTCTTATGCTTTCTTTGAGTGTGATTTTGTCCAAACAAACGTTAGCCCATTTGTTAGTAAGATAGTCGTGTCGCCTAAAGATTGTCTCTCAGTAGTCTCTCCAGAAGTCCATGAGTTAGTAAGTTAGTCTTGCCGCCTAAAGAGTGTCTCTCAGTGGTCTCTGCAGAAGTTCATGTGTTAGCAAGACAGTCGTGCCTGCTAAAGAGTGTCTCTCTGTGGTGTCTCCAGAAGTTCATGTGTTAGCAAGACAGTCGTGCCTGCTAAAGAGTGTCTCTCTGTGGTGTCTCCAGAAGTCCATGAGTTAGTAAGACAGTCGTGCCTGCTAAAGAGTGTATCTCAGTGGTCTCTCCAGAAGTGTGAGTTTGAATTCCGCGATGCCAACAGCCTGATTTTGTATATTACCTTGTTATGTTAAAATATGTATTGTGTATCGAATTTAATATTTTTGCACATTTAAATAAAAATCTGTTTCTCTCTCGCGAGTTGCCAGCTAACAAAACTGTATCAAAAGGAACTTGTTACAACGGGATACCTCCCCTTAGCATTTCCGTTTCAGTTCTGACTCACAACTCTCATACAGCAGTTTCAGTACATAAAATAAAAAAGATCAGTCAACAATATAGACAGTAGCACCTTACTATAACAAGGTTTTAAAATTTACCTTCAGAACACACAGGCTTTTCCCCTTCCCATAATCCGGTGGGTCTGCAAAATAAGTTCTTCTGTCCTTCCAAGCGGTATCCAGATTTGCAGTCATAACTGAGCCGAGTACCAGCTGGATACTCCCTTGCGTTATTAATATCGGAATCATTCAGACGACGACTGCGACTGATGTAGTACACAATTACTCCACCATTTTGAAGAGAACCTGGATCTCTGCACATTACTGCAAGGCAATGAATAAGTTGACAACAAATTAAAGGTTTCAAAATCTTTTGAAGAACAGAATAATAACTTCTTGGCTTAAATTCTGTCTATCTGTCGGTCGTTATCAGCATAAAAAAACATGATATGAATCTAAAAGGAAGGTAAGAGGCAGAGGAAAACTTTAAGAGATGATAGAAAGTATTAGTAGCACAACGAAAACTTTAGGAACATTTATTTTGCATAGATGCACAAAAAGTTATTAAATTTAAATAAATATAATCTAGATAATTATGCATTAACCATAATATGCAACCACATTACGTTTTACATTAACATGAAATGTAAGTTGATTCACACCAACAGGTCTCCTGAAATGCAACAATTTTATCTCTAAAATTTAATGACAATGCATTTTAACTCAAATTCTTTATGTTATTTATTTTTTAAATGGTCTTAAAATATCAGGATTGCTGTAGTAGAAAGAATATCATATATAAATCTAAGCTCGTTAATAAATTATGCGACACATGAGTTACTACGCTGAACATTTAAAAAGCGTTTGCTTTCGCAACGGATCGTGTCTAGCGTATTAAAGTGCGCAGATAATAATATTAAAAATTGAACTTTTTTTTAGAAAATAGTTAGATAGATAAACTTTTAGTTCAGAAATAGCAGATGCAACGCAACTGCTTTGCATCTCAATTCATGAAGTATACAAAATCAGTAATTATTTTGACAAACGACAATAAATTTGAAAAAAATGCCTTTATTTTGCTTAGATTGTACTATATTTTACGATGAAGGATGTTTACATGAGTTGATGTTATCTTGGTGCACATTGGAAGAAAACTTGAACAAACAGAATAAGGAAAAATAAATTTATCTTCTTCTAACCAGGAAAAGACCGATCATTGTTTATTTCATTCGAAGTATTGAAATTTGTGTTTAAAAGAGGTCTAATGAGAGGTTTGAAAAAGGAAATGATGATTTATTCCATATCCTGATATTTAAAATACTTACACAATGTCATATTTTTGTCAATAAGAATCTATAGATTATTTTGATAATGGACAGTACAGTGTTAATTATTTGAATCATTGCACCTTTAAAATTCCTCATTAATATTAATTGTAATAAATGGCATAAGAAAAGTGGAATTTACTGTAGGAATTTTATAATAACTATTCTGTAATTGTTTTTATGACTTAATTTAAATACATCCAATTTTTAAATGAACTTTCGCCATACATAAACACTTTAACATTACTTTTAAATTATTACATCTATTTAGTCGCTTTTCTCTCTGCTCAATTAATTTTTTGTTGAAGTTTAAGAAACCTATATATTATTCAAACCACTAAACATCTAAATTCTCATGAATTAGTAAGTAAAATATAAAAAAATGTAAAAATGTATAAATATAAAATGTATCGACAAAAAGCTACTTGCTAATTCGTTTATCATATTTTGAGACTCTGGCAGCATCAAATAATTAATATTGTTTGGTATGACGATCGAAGATGATTACGGAGGATACTCAAAAAGGATCGGGATTGGTGTCGTACCCTCAAAGCTAAAACATGCCGAGTGAAGACTTTTGACAGATACTGACATGAACCGTCTCTCCCACTGTCACTATGCATGCGTCGCAAGTTACAAGGTTCCACCACTTTTGTACAGTAGAGCTTTGAAAAATATGTGTGCTGTGCTGCCGCTTCATTTTTTTTATGGCAGAGAAAGTTGAGCAGAAAACTGCATCAGATTTTGCCACAAGCTTGAATAACTTAGGAAAAATTTATTCAAAGTTGAAGAAAGTTTATGGGGGAGATTATATGAACCACACAAGAGTTTATGAGTTCTTCAAATGTTTCCAACATGGACGTGAAAATGTCGAATGTGAGGACTTTCAAAACAATCACAAATGTCAAGGCATCCGAGATGTGCATTCACCTGTGCGTGAAATCATAGAATCACTAGTGAAGAGTAACCCGAAGAATACGCCATTGGTTACGGTTCAGTTCACTCCATATGGGAATGATATGTGTGTCTGTCTAATTTGCGTCGGAACTGTTCTCTGCAGACCAAAAAGTAAACCGAATTTCGCCTGCGCTCGATCTCCTTGAATGTGTTGAAAATGAGGAAAACTTTTTGATACGATTGCTAGGGCATGAATCGTAGGTGATTCAAGAAGGACGAACACAGTTTTCAATTCAACTTTCTTTGCCAAAAGAAATGCGATGACAACATAGTATATACATTCTTTAAAACTCTTATAGATTCTTTAAAACTTAGATGAACAGAATTGGCGGGAGATACGACCTTGTAACGTTTGGCGCATGCGTGAAAGGGTTCCAGGTCAATATCTGCCAAGCGTCTTCACTCTACATGTTTTAGCTCTGAGAGTAAGGCACATATTCCTGCATTTTTTGATAACCCCTCCTATATTGGAAATTGTAACGGTTAATTCGAATTACTTTTGCATGAAGAATTACTGCTCCACTACCATCACTGAGAGTTGGATATTTTAAATGCGGATAGAGATAGATGATTAATAAAACTATATTAATTTAGCTATGCATCCTTGAGCCGTTTGCAAATTACTGAAATTATCTTTCATTACAATTTTTAAACAGATCTGAATAGACACAGAAATTTGCATTCAAAATTTGTTTATTCTTTAATAGAAATGACTTTCGTTCCGTGAAGAATAAAACTCATCGTCCACTTAATCAGTTTCATTATTTCTATTATAAACCCCGTTATAAAATGTTTCTATTCCAAAGTAGAAAATATGGGAGACAGAAATTACCAAAGCTTTAAGCTTAGTGAAAGCTAAGTACACATTTAATGACCAATTTTCTTGCAGTGAAATCATGAAGAAGAAACTCTTAACGTTTTGATTGAAATTTTAATAACCAAAACTATAATGAGGTTACCAAATTATTTTAGAAATATCAAATTATTTTAGAAGTTACCAAAATTATTCCTGACACATCTATTCATTAAAAGGCAGAAAGCCTTGATTGCAATTCGGTACTGTACTTCAAATATATGTACATATAGGTGGTTCAAAGATCCTTGGAGAAAATTAAATAACAGGCCAGGCATACAGAAACAAGTCATTTTATAGCAAAACATGTGATCTCAAAAGAAAAGGAAGACCGCTACAGAGGGATCTTTGAGAGTGAATTCAGAAAAAGAGAGAAATACACCAGAAAAGGTTTACATGTATAACAACATTACAAGTCGTACTCAGCTTGGCAGACACTTTGCCAAATTGACCCATCCTTAAAATTTGGCGAAGGACTTTTAAATCCCTTTGCATTAATAGAGTATTTATATTAATATTTCATCTTATATGTGATTGGCTGAAGAGCTGAACTTACCCAGTGTTGACGAACGTGCTATTCTTGTGCACCTCGGTGGGTCACTATTCCATTGTCCATTTCTAAGGCAAATAATGGGATTAGGGCCAGTCAATTCATAGCCACTTTTACATGTGAAGCGTACTTCACTTCCGGCTTCGAACCCTTGTCCTCTTCGTCTCGGATCATTTGCGGCAATATAGTCCATGTCACCATTAGGATCTGCAGTAGGATTAGGGCACACCATGCGAGTGCCTGCGATTTTTCAAAAATAACAATGAGGACTCTTTATAGAAATCCGAGAGAAGAAAAATACATATATGGACATTAAAAGCATGCTTTAAAGTTTTTATATAAGAGTTGTACATTACGGTTAAAACAGACATTATTTCATGAAGCATATTCTTTGGGTTACTTCGCTCTCTTTTACTAAGATAAAATTAAACTCCTTGATAGTAAGTGTTAGTTTTTTTAACTTAAAAAAGGCTATCGCGTCGGGCTATACTTTTATTCACAGATGAAATGCAACTCAAATGAATATAAATATGATTCTAGATCACATATCTTAAGTCATAGATTGTTTTGGTATTCTTATAACAATATTATAATTTTGGTGATTCATTGCTTTCAACGCTCTGTGTAGTAGAAGAGTGCTTTTGATTCAAATCTTTTCCTTGTATAAAAGTAGATATATTTAGATGAAACACCAGATAAATATTTTGTCGTTTATGTATGACGTATTATGTATCCTTAAACAGGGCTCAACTGAGCTGCAAACTAATTCTGGGCTTATAGACAGTTATTTAAGGCAATGAAAATCATATCAGCTACGAATTAGAATATAGCCTATCTTAGAGATCAAGCATATAAAACGGAGTTATAGATGTTGTCTTTCTATTATTTAAAAATAAATCTTATTTTTTCAAATCATAAATTCTGTAGGTGACATAACTAAGTTGCGTCTAAGAATTGAAGACGTTTGTGATGTTTTCTGCTTGGAGATCCACTATTACTTAATAGGTACTTTCTATCACTGTACATTTATCTATATTATTTCATAGCAGGGCTTCTTAAGCGTTTTCACTATTAAGAAGAAAATAATCTAATTATCTATATTTCACCTGAGAAGTTTTTTAACGACACCAGAAAGAGGAACTAAATACGAAAACAAACATTCATTAATGGTGAATAGAAGATGTTCAATTTCGAAATATTTATTCAGCATATTCTAATGAAACTCTTCAAAGCAATTATTTTCTAAATAAGGCTTTCAGCAGTATTGAAATTTTCTAAATAATCCGTTGTGAAAGTTGAGCAGCCTGAGTACGTGTCTCATTTGGTGTTGCCACCCACAGTTTTTCGATACAATAAGCTTTATATAGATACTAGCTGATTACACGGCGTTTCCTAGGCTTTGTATAGAGTAAAATAAAAAAGCCTCATTTAAAAACTTCATATTTTTAATTTCTTTAATTAGGAAAAGGGAGGGAGTAGAAGATGACATACATAAATGGAAGTTTCTTTCATCTTAGGCAAGCAGAATTAATGATGTCAATAAGTAATAATATAAAATGACATAAATACTGATAAGAAATATAACAACAGTAATAAAAAATAAATAATATAAAGAATTATTAAAAGTAAATATATATATATATATATATATATATATATATATATTTAATATATATATATATATTATATATATGTATATATTCACTCTCACTCTCTTCTCTATTATCTTATATATATATATATGCTATACATATATAGTAAATAATATCATATACAGCAATATATAATATCCAATAAAATTAAAAAACAATAAAAAATTGTTATAGCTAATTAATGCAAAAAATAGTTATGAAAACTAAGACAGTAACCCAGATAGCACGTAAGTTTGTAGCAAGTTTGATTTTGACTTGATATTGCCTTGTCATAGCAAATTTGACGCGTCAAACTTGAAGCGAACTTGTGGCAAGTTCACCGTGACAATTAGCGCCACCCTCTCTTGCAAAACCCATTTGCTACAATTTCGCCATGACAAATAGCGCCACCTCGCTTGCATTACAAGCTTGCAGCAAATTTGCAAAACAAGCATGATGTAAAGATAGCACAAAGAGATAATTATCTTTATCTCTGTTTTAAAAAAACATCCGATTTTTAATAGCATCTCCTAGACCGTCCTTCTTTTTATTAATTCAATAAATCAATGATAATTTGTAAAAAAACTAACTCTTTTATAAAAAAAATTTTGAAACATTTTCCATCTTTTTACTAAATATAGCATTCGCACTTTAAAGAAATCTATATCGCCTTTTTCTGAATGTTGAAATTTTAGAGTTTATAAACAAAATTAAACCGAAAAAACAGTCAATGTTTGTTGAAAAATAAACTTATACATTTTGTCCCATTTTAAAGTAATTACTTTTGAACTCTAATTTCATAATTTATTCTACTAACAAAAAAAAGTTATTAGCGAAAATTGCTACTCTCTTTGACTTCAAATCATATTCGCAACTCAAAAAGTTAACGAAATCAAGAAAATAGTTTAAAATAAATTGTATGCGAATCGAATCGAATGATGTATTAGCGAAATCTATCTTCGCCTCTCTGAGATTAACTGGATGAATGGTAGAGCACCCGCTTCCCGAGCGCTAGGTCGCGAGTTCTATCCTGGGTTGTGTTCGTACTCTGTTTTTGCAATAAGTTTGCAATGCAAGTTTGCGGCAAGCTTGCTTCAAGTTCGTCCTATGGTGACTTCGAGGCTTGCGTTAACTTGCTGCAAGCTTGTTTCACACTTGCACACTTGTCGTGACAAATTTGCAGTGCAAATCTGTTGCAAATTTGCTGCAAACTAAAATTGCTATCTGGGAAGAAATTGCAATAGCCCTAAAAATGAAATGAAATAAAGCTACCTTATCGATAGTCAAAAATAAAAACAAAATCCAAAAATTTCTCTAACCTAATTAGAATTATTACTTTTTTCAAGAGCACGTGTGCCAAATTTGATTAACACGAAACAAAAACTGCAGATTTGTATAAAATACAAATAATCATTTTTATACATATGAGAAGTAAAAATAATATCAGAAGTATGAAACAAGTGCTAGTTTAAGTTTATTCCTTTCTTAAGAGAATTAATAATTGTAATTCTCTGTCATTAAATAATATTTAAACGAAACGAAAGCTAAAACTGGACATTACTATTTTTAATAGAATAGATTAATTAAAAAAAACTTTTTTGTGTGCGCGGATATTATTACATGAGCATATGAAAAAACTGAATTGACGAGTATCGTGTTTTCATCTTTCTTTAGTTTAAAATAACATTTCTTGTAATATAATATATCTTTTAATATAATATCTCTTTTAATATAATATATCTTATTAATATAAACCTAATAATACTTGTATATCGATAATAAGCATTTGGTAGAGCAGTTCGACAATTAGAATGCTTAAATCTAATTAAACGTACAAAAGCATTAATGTCATGACATATTTTATGGAAACAATTTCTGTGAATATTAAAGATTAGAATAAATTTCACTTGAATTTTTATAAGAAAATCTATCAAGAGCATCGATTGAATCTTTATAAGAAAATAATTAATCTAGTCACAAATTATTTAACTGCAGAGCTAACTTAACTGTGTACCGGATTATTCAAGATATAAAATTATCGTATTCACACACAGAAACGTAAAAAAGAAGATTTGATTACTAAAAATGGAATAAAAACACGTTTTCATAGACATACAAGGAAAGCATAAAAAAGTTCTAAAACATCTCTAAGACTTCTATTAAGAAAAGGCTTACGAGTAACTTCTATTTACCTGTGGTTGTACGTATTCTGCATGTGGGAGGATCGCCAGACCATTCTCCTTCAAGCGTACAAACAAGATCATTGGACCCTACCACTTCATAACCGTCTATGCATCGGTACTTCAATTCTGCACCAGGAAGATACACTTGCCTTTGCCCTACAATGGTCACTCCATTATTGTCTTCGATTATACCATTCACATCTAAACCGGGATGATCGCAATAAGTTGCAGGAGCTGTTAAAAGAATATTGACTCATTTGAAGTGAATGAAAGGATAAAAGCAGGTGACGGATGATTTAATGTAAACGTACGTATGTAACGTTAACATGTGGGTGACGTAATGACACGAGATAAAAGCAGATAGGGGAAACTCGAAGAACTTGGACCTCACACATCGGTATCATACTTTCAATTTTATTAAATACAGGGTTGTTATAATTAGAGTGTGCCTATTCAGAAGTTAATCCATTAATTATTTTATTTAGTATGATTTCAAATTAAGTTAAATTTTTTTTTAGATTTAGTGTTTGTGTTTAAATGTTTATTGTAGATTTAATAACTTCTGTTACCATTTAATTTGTAGGGAGTTGTAATCTTTTAATGTTTTTATTTTGATACTATTTTTTGTATGTTTGGATGTGCAATTTTTTGTGTATGTAAATTAATACTTTTGATATATATATATATATATATATATATGTTTTGATTAATTGAAATATTTAACTAAATATGTATATATATAATGTTATTCCTTTACGTTAAGTGTAGAAGATTGCGGTCTTTAAAGACCAAACAAATTATTACATTTCGAAAGTGGGTACGATTAAATTAGTTATAGAGTGCTCAATAACAGATTAAACTTTGAAAAGATTATGGGAACATTAACCCTATGGCCAGGAGTGAAGAATTACGCCTAAAACGGCATGACTTGCTCAGTGCGTTACATGATTACAAAAGAGGAATTTACACAGATGCGGCGAGTTTTTATAACACCGAAAAGGGAAAGGTATGAGGTTGAGGCTTGAGAGATAATGAGACTCTTGCGAGTCCAGTAAAGTAGAAGTGCTTTTATCATTGGATTGAAGTAGAAGTAATTCGTTCGTAATTAAAAATTAACTATCGTTAAAAATGATTTATTTTAAAGATGGGAAAACTTCTAAGTCATTACACACACACACACACACACACACACACACACACATATATATACAGTTAAATATTTTACAAACAATTAAAACTCAAATAACACTTTCAGTATATATACCCATTAAACCAATACTTAAAATTAAATATAAATATAATGTTACCTAACTAATAATCATACAATGAAATGCATAAAGATAATTAGATTATAAACTATTATTATGAAAAAGACAACCCAAAATTGGAATTCCAACAGTCAAATGCCAATCGATCTTAGGATAGTTTATATTCTAATTATATTTATGTATTTCATTGTATGATTATTAATTAGGTAACATTATATTTATATTTAATTTTAATTATAACTTTAATGGGTATATATACTGAAAATGTTATTTGAGTTTTAATTGTTTGAGAATTATTTTTCGGTGTTTCCTACACAAGCTTAGTTGAAGGATTTTCCTTTACTAATTTTTGTTTACCATAGTGTAACTCTTTTCCTCCTCCTATTTTGAATTAGTTTTTCATTGGATCAATTATTAATTTTTATTTTTTTCCGCTCTGGCTCATTTTGTAATAAATCTTTGATCTTTGTGATAATTTTTTTACTGTTTTGTTTATTATTTAATTGGATATTTGTGATCGTTTTTTGACTGTTTTCTATATATACACAAACAGGAAGCAAAAAGACACACAGGAGGAAGACAAAAAACTTGACAAATTGAATAAATATCATGGCCAGAGGCCCGCCGATGACTTTAAATAGTGTTTTTTTCTGCTAAAGGACATATAAGAAACCGTTAAAATCAGTCGTTATCCCTCCTAAAAGCACCAACCATGAAAATAGAAATATTCAGGATTAAAAAATCTATACAAAATGTCAATATCTAAAAAATCCGAATTCATAAGACCAAGATTAAAATATAATTATAAACACAGACAGACAACATATATATATATATATATATATATATATATATAAATTTATAGAAAAACATACTACCACAGGAATATTATTATTAGGAATATTACAGAAATACTTGCCTTTAAACAGTGCAAGAGTGACTGTTTAAAGGCAAGTAACACGTGCAATTTTAGGCGATAAGTAATATATGTAGTCAAATCAGTTTTAGCGGCTGCACAGCATAGGAAAAAGATGCCTTACCGGTAGCAGAAAAACTGCCAAAATCAAAGCTTGAGATAAGCACAAAATTTTGTGGAATACAATTTTTTATTAGTTGATCAAACAAATTCTTAGATTGTCTTGATTTTTTTTATGTTTATAAAATCAAGACAATCTAAGAATAAAGTTTTATTTAAAACTTTTTATATAAAACTTTCGCCAAAAATGTGGTGCTGCGCCATTATCTAAGACGAATTTTAGGAAGATTCCTTATAGAAAGTCTACCTATTGCAATGATTCTCATGACATTACTTCCGAAAACTTTCGGTGGATCTTCACTGATTATGACCCCTAGAACCCAAAACCACGTAAGCACGATAACTATAGTAATTTTGATTATAGATTTTAACCGGCGATGTATATGTTGCAAGGAGGTGAAAATCTCGGCTGAGATTATAGATGGGCTATCCAACTCTGGAGGGGGTAGAAATGGTGGGGGTTTAAAATTTGCATTTTCTCATAATTACCTTACTACTGAAGAAAGAAAGAAAATTAAAGTTACGCGAATTATTGCCTTATCATAACGAACAACTTTTAAACTGAAAATTTCTTGATAGCTTTAATTGCTTAAAAGTTAGGAGCTGAAATGGGATTTCCCCCACCCTATTAACTTTAACTGCTTTTTAACCTATGCGTATTACACCTTGTTGGAAAGCTCTCATCATTTTCATTCTCTTACAACCTCCTTCATTCTTGCAGCTTTAATCCTATTGAAAAAAGAGGAAAAATGTTCTTTTCCTTATATCTCTAGACAAAATAAATCTACCTTCGCATTCTAGCTTGCAATGAAGACTTTTTTTTAGCTTAACTAAAAACGCTGGTGAAATTGAATTCTGAATATAATCTTTTTTCGTTAAAAATATCGTTCAAAAACCGGAAGAAAAAGCGTTAAAAAATCCTCTCTACACCACGCATATCGAAATAAAAATATAATGGGGTTAAATTTTCTTTAATCAAGCCTTTAGGATGCTAACTATCCATAAGATTGCAAAGAAATGATTATTTAGAACAGCTGCAGAAATTTCATCGAAACGCATTTCATTAGTTGACTTAGACATTTTGATTGTGGAAATTTTAGTTGAAAAATGATTCTCATGTTCAACAAAGAAAATATTGTGATGAGAAATGGGTCTTATCTCGCACCCTTCTGTGTTAGGTGGAGAAGAATCATTAAAAGACATTTCACAAATGGATCAAATGGCATAAAATTTTTATGTCAATGGTTCTTAAACTAATAAGATGCTCAAAAGGTGACCAAAAAATACAAAAAAATATATGTAATAGTGTGTACCATAATACTCTACATGATCAGAAGTATCCTGACGTTTTCAGAATTACACATTTTTTAGAATTTTTCCATAAAGGCAGGAGGAACGACACTTGTACTTAGACCATGTGTTGAATAGACTTGAACTCGCCTTTGGCAGTGAAGGTTTGACTACGAGGCCATTTAGAGGACCAACAAGAAATGATGAAGAAAATGATTCCGTCTCAACCCGCTTCACAGAAAGTTGATGATTCAACTTACATCACTGGTTTTGTTTGCAATGCGCACAGTTTTCATGAATTTTAGCAAAAATAGCATATAATGATAAAAAAGTTTCTTTTAAAAATCCGAAATTTTTCGTCACTTTTTTGCTTATAACATGAAAAGTTTCTAACTAAATCATACAAAACGTTCAGAAAACGTGACAATGAGTTAGCTAAGCATAGTATTAAAATTTTAAGTAAATACTTTGAATATTTGAGGAAATATGAGTATTTTTGAAAAATATTTTTTTACTGCGCATGTGCTAAACACAGCATAATTTTTCTTTTTTAATTTTGAGAACAGATATATAAAGCACTTATATAAAAATTCTAGTAGAATACTATTAAGATTTAGAAAGATATCGGTATTGCAACGAGAATAATTTCTGTTGGTCTCTAAGAGAAACAAAATGATAAGTGTTTTTGCACAAATTGAAATTTTTTAAAACTTGAATCTTTGGATAGTAACGAACTTCGAACTGCAATTTAAATTATTTATTTTGTTTATAAGTATGCATGGGTATTCAGCATATTCAATCTTTATAAAATTCAATAAACCATTCGAAGATTCAAGTTTAAAAACAGGTGTTTATTAAAAAACCCTCATCATTTAGCTTCTCTTGGAAAGCAATGGAAATTCTGCTCTCTGCAATGCCAAAATCTTTCTAAATCTAATGATATTTTACTGGAATTTTTATATAAGCTGCCGTACTCATGTGTCTTCCAAATTATAAAAGAAAAATTATACTATGTTCCGCACATGCGCAGTAAAAGTATTTACTATGAATACTCATATTTCCTCCAATATTCAAAGTATTTACTTCGAAAATTTAATACAGTGCTTAGCTAACATATATTGTCAAGTATTCTGCAATTTTCGCATAATTTGATTAAAAACTCTGTATGTTATAGGCAAAAGAATTTGGGATTTTTTTAGAAAGCCTTTATATCTTCTCGAATATGCATGCCATTTTTAAGAAAATGCATGCATACAATGTGCATAGCAAGCAAAACTAGTGGTGAAAGTTTCAAATCATTATCATCTTTCTGTAAAACGGGGTTAGCGGAAATCATTTTTTTTCCATCATCAATTTCTGGTTGGTCTCCTAAATGCCGTCATGACCGAATCTTTACTGTAAAAGCTGTGTTCGAGCCTATTTATCACATGGTTGCAGTTCATTCAGCCCGTCTGGAAAAATTCGAGAAATTGTGTAAATCCGAAAGTGTCCGGATACTTTTGATCATATAGTGTATATGTTACGGTTAAAGCTAGAATGAAATTTAAACCTAGGTTTAACCAGTTAAAGTGTGGATTACCAAGGCTTTGCGGGTAAAGTCGGAAGACTTCCCAACGCTTCCATCTTTAACCGACTAGGGTTGGTTATACCTAATTTACCCATAAATTTTACAATCAAGACAAGGAGAAGCCAGACTTCAAAAAAGGATTAATGTGTTTCAAATTCAAGCAAGCAAACTTTTTGATGTCTCTTCTGCCTGTAAGTGTGTAATGTATGTACATACGTATATTGCTTGTGTGAAAACATCCCAGACTTCTGCAAGCGTCCAATTTACATTACTTGTATGTATTGTGAACCTAACAAAAGCAAATATTTATCTACCTTTCGGGGATATTATTTAATTATTTTTTTTACTTAATTTAATTTTTTAATTTATTTTTTTTATTCATTTACTTATTTAATTTTTTAAATTTATTATTTTTTTCATTTATTTATTTGATTTTTTTAATTTATTTTTTTATTCATTTACTTATTTAATTTTGTTATTCTATTGTACATTTTCTTTTCACATTTCATAATTTATTCTTTTGGCTTGTTTTGTTTAAATTCTCTTTTTGAGGAAGCCTGTGGGGTTGATGATTCTTTTGCCATTGGGTGGATCAGAGTATATCTTTAGTTTTGTTGTATGTGACATTTTTCTGTTTGACACTTCGAGGACCTTCATGCAAAAGAACCAACTACTGGTCCTTGGATTTTGTCCTTTTGGATGTCTGTGATTTCCTATGGGGCCTTCTTCCTAGATGGTTGCTTCATGCAGATCATCTGATTCCCGTGTGGTTTCGGATTGGGCGGGATTTAAATCTTGTCCTGTCTACCTTCCGGGGAAACATGGATTAGAAAAAAATTGGCATTCTGTATACAAAACAGACAACACAATTGAAAACTAGAATTAAGAGAAAAAGCTACACTTTAAAGAGGAAAGTTTGTAAACCCATTCTAGTCGTCAGGAGCAAGCCTGATCCTTTAGATAAAATACAGCCAAGCGATCCAGCCGACATGCGTATTGATCATGAATACAAGCCAGCCTACTCTGAGAAGAAATCTCCTTGGCAGATAAGGATTAATCTGAAAGCTCCAGCATTAAATAACGACCACTACGGAGTATCTCACCGTGCAGCTGCTGCTATAGCATCAAGTATGCTTCAAGATTGGTTTAGTAACTAAAACAGAAACTTCCAAAGTTGTAGATAGATATAAAATTAGGACAGAAAAGAGACACAATATAAAGGATTTACAAAAAAATGACAGGAGGCTGTTTTTTCAAAGAGACGCGGATGTTACGGGCGTAGGACTACTTTACTCACGTGACTCTTTTGTTTCTCGAAGTTGCTCACAAGTTTTTAAGTTTAAGTAAGTTTTTTTGTAACTTCTGTTGTTACTTTTTATCTCTAAAATGAGACATTAGTTATGTTTTTAACATATGTAGGTACCGAGATATAGAGGATCGCGTCATCAATTCATGTAGTTTTTGCCCAACTTTGCGACTCAGTAGTCGCTGAACTACAATTCCGATTTTCAAATTTTTTTTGTAACTTCTGTTGTTACCCTTTATCTCTAAAATAAGACATTAGTTATGTTTTTAACATATGTAGTTACTGAGATATAGAGGATCCCCCATAACAAGTTTTGCGGCGTTTTGGCGTGCGAATCAAATTCCTACCTGAGATCCCAATGGGAGGAACGTAGTCCTACGTTTAAAAAATATACTGTCAACTCGATTCTGAACAACTACGTAGAATTGATTTTGACAGAAGGAACGATAGCACCTTAGTTATAGAATTAGTTTAGTTTAGTTATATTAACGTCCCGTTTTGAAGCAACACGAGGGCTATTTTGGAACGGATCATGGAATTTTGAGCCGCAGTCAATTGACGAGGGGAACGCCTGAACTGGAACCACTTCTCCAAACTTCCGCACTAAACCAGCGGGAGGGCGTTTGGCCACTACGTATGATTTAGCGTGCAGCAGGCCCCATACACGGCGGATCTTCGGTGGAATCGGGTTTCGAGCCTCGAATCCTCCGGCCCCATAGCTGGGACGTTACCACTAGGCCACCGCTACCTTCGTTAGTTATAGAAAGGATTTAATAAAAACAATTTCGTCGAACAATGTAGAGAAGCATTATTTTTTCATCAAAGAACCTGGTTCGGCTTATGTTAGCTGTCTCCAAACTCCGGATCTGACTAAGACATTGCATCTAGTATCGTATCTAGCCTAAATGAATAAAGAATTTTTCTAGAAGACTTAGACGTCGTCTAGAAAAATTAACTGCGATGGTACTAATGTTAATACTGGGTGGAAAAGTGCTGCTATTTGTCAGCTTGGAACCCGTGTTGGACGACCATTGCGATGGGCTAACTGTTTATTGTATTTCATTGAGTTACCATCCCGTCACCGTTTTCAGCACTTGGATAGAAAGCAACTGGCCTAAGATTTTTTGTGGACCGATTGGAGAGAATCTGGGGGTGTGAGCAAAACTGCCAGTCATAGATTTTAAGTCAATAGATAGTGCAGCTCCAGAAGTGTACAAAAATATTTGAGCAAAGACCAGAGATTACACATATTCATGCAAGACAGAGTTTAGACATATGTCATGCAATAGGCAACTATCCGAATGATTTATCAAATCGTGAACACAACCGAATAGAATAAAAATGACAATGAGTAAAATGTTCCTCATATATTCATCTATGTATAAACTAAGTTTCACCATATTATCTGCAAAATTTGTTGAGATACATTCATTTTTAAATTTAGAGGGGCTTCTCGAAAATTTTTATAGAGATATTTATTGCAAAAATGCAAATTTATTCAACACAAAAAAACTGCGATTTGCAAATATTGTCCAGTAGACATCATCCAATCTTCATGACTTGAAAATAATTTGTTAATACCGCATACCCTTACTCAGTTTGATTGGTGAACTTGCAATTTATCGACTTCATAAATAAGGGAAGGCGAACTAGAGAAAGTGCAAATTTAAGGCATCACAAGAAAGTACCGATCAAGAATAATGAATTATTTGCTCTCAGTGGTGTGCAATACACACTGCACAATATGCACACTGTGCATGTTATTAAGTTATGAAGCTTTGAGTACCACTATTTTGGACAATCTCAGTGGCTACCCCTAGAAAGATCGGCTAGTCAACGCAGGCCATTTCCTCGAGGTGACCGTTGATTGACCTAAAATAATGAAATTCAAAGCTTCATAACTCACATAGTTTTAATCACAGAAGAGTGGAACATTTTATTTAAAATGTTTGTGCCTCAAGGATATTTTACTAAATATGATAAAAAAAAGACCGGAAGACTGTATAAAAATTTAGAATTCGTAATTTTTTCAGAAGTACGAGGCGTGTTTTTTAAGTAAGGGCCGTTTTGTTGCATACACTAATAGGTGGCGCGCGCTCCGCAAGGAGTGCTTGAGTCGTGTCCCGGCATTCCTTGGGAACAATTGTGCTCAGTTGCAGCTGTGTAGGTAACTTGTACGGTCTGTTCTGTGCCTTTAAAATGTTCAAGATTATCGAATCGCCCGCCCCGTGCGAGGTACGGTCAGTGATACGTTTTTTGTCGGCAAGAAACCTGTCTGCTGCAGACATTCACCGGCAGATTTGTGAAGTTTACGGAGCTACTGCTATGTGTGAAGGCAAAGTGCGTAAGTGGGTCAGAGACTTCAAAGCTGGCCGCGACAACATCCATGATGATTCCCGCTCCGGTCGCCCATCTGTGATAATGGACGATATGGTGGCTTCAGTTGAAGCGAAAATTATTGAGAGCAGACGCTTCACCATAAGCACTCTTTCAAACGACTTTCCTGAAGTGTCGAGGTCAGTGCTCTGAAAAGTTAAACTTTAAGCAACTGTGCTCCCGTTGGGTCCCTAAACTCCTAACGGAGGACCACAAATACAAAAGATTTGAGTGTTCGCTGAATTTTTTGACTCGTTATAACGAAGAAGGTGACGCCATGTTAAGTCGGATCGTAACGGGAGACGAAACGTGGGTTTCACATGTCACGCCCGAATCGAAGCAACAGCGTATGGAGTGGAGACACACACACTCTCCTGTAGGGGTCAAGGCCAAACAGACTCTGTCCCAGCACAAGATCATGGCGTCCGTGTTTTGGGATAAGCATGGTGTTTTGTTGGTCGACTTCATGCAACGCGGAACCACCATAAATGCGGTAGCCTACGGTCAAACCCTGTGAAAGCTACGCAGAGCGATTCCAAACAAAAGACGCGGCATGCTGACACAGGAAATTTTGCTACTCCATGACAATGCAAGGCCGCACACCGCAGCTCATATCCGAGCTTTATTGGACTCTTTTGGCTGGCAAGTTTTGGACCACACACCCCTACAGCCCCGACCTTGCGCCGAACGATTTTCATCTTTTCCGCCATCTCAAACATCATCTCGGCGGCAACCACTACAGCGATGACGAAGACATGAAGACAGCCGTGACCTCTTGGTTATCGGAGCAGGCGGCAAGTTTCTATGAAGAGGGTATTCGAAATCTAGTTGTAAGATATGATAAATGTTTAAACAAACTTGGCAGCTTTGTTGAAAAATAGAGAAATGTATGTAGAATCTGAAAATAAATTTGGTTTTTGAAAATTTTCTTTCGTTTGGTTTTTATTTTCAAACGGCCCTTACTTAAAATATAATTTTTTACGTCATTCAGAACATTTTTTTAAATTGAAAGTATGGATGTATCTCTAATGGTTTAGAATTTAGCTATTGAGCCACGATTAGAGAGAATACCCTGTATATTTGGATTTACGAATTTATGTTTTTTATTTACCTTCAGGTACAAAAATACGTCTGCACTTCGGCGGTTCTGCTGTCCATTCTCCGTCTCGCTTGCAGTAAATTATCCACATACTATCCTCCATTTCATAGCCGTCTTCACAGTCAAATCTTATTTCCATACCTGGCGGAAACATCTGTCTCCTGTCGTTGATATCTAGGAAGGGCTCGATAGTCATCCCTGTCACATCTATCTCGGGCATCTTGCAATAGGGACGAGGCATGCCTATTATGAAAAGCAATTCTTAATATCCATTTATAGCTGGGTTTTTAATGCAGATGGTGCAACCTACTTTGGGGGCGATGATTTCAAATGCAAAAATTGCACCCTTACAGACTGAAAGCCCTTAAAACATTGTAGGTGACACGTTTTGTAACATTCTGTAGGTGACACGATTTGTGACATTCTGTAGGTGACAGNNTTTGTGACATTCTGTAGGTGACAGGATTTGTGACATTCTGTAGGTGACAGGATTTGTGACATTCTGCAACATTATAGGTAATTTTGAGGACATTTACAGAAAATTTTGTTGAATAGCTCGCAATAGCCTCAGAAGTTTCTACGCTTTTTGAAATTATTATTTATGTAAAAGAATTTCTTTACTTTTGATTGTCATGAAGGTAAAAATGCAAAAAGTCTGAGGAATCCATATCGGGATTACAAATATGTGTAAAATAATAGCATACCTTTTTCGAAGTTAAATACAAAATTGCCCTGCTCATTAAAAATAATACTTTATAATACATTTTACATTTATATAAAAATATTATCCATTGATAGTATTTTCACTTCCAATATTCAATTCTTGGCATTTATACGGGATTAAAAAGTGAAAGATTCTGTTGATACTATTTTCACTTCTACTTATTCAATTATTATTATTTTTGTGAGGAACAAAGAACGTGTCTAAAATGTTTGTATAAATAATTCAGATATATCTCCCTCACATCGATATAGTTGTTATCTCATCTTAAATGCCATGGCGTCTGTGAAATCGAGGGAATAAGTAGAAAGGAATGTGCTTGACAAGTAAGATATTAAGAAGGTTCATATATTTGTGAGGGATGGATTATAGTTTGCAGAATAATTATAATGATAACTAAATTTTCAAATTATTTCTTGATGTTTTTCACGCTTTTATTAGTGTTCGTTCCGTCAGTCTCTTTAATCGGTCAATAACACTTGCTCTATATTACACCATAATGTGTATTTTTAGTGCCTGGAACTCCCCAACGCTCAAGCGAATGATTTTGGGAGTTGGAGTAATAATAATTATAGTGCTATATTAAGGCATCAACTAATCGTTTCCTTTCGTAAGAGTACTTCTTATTAGGCAATAGATGCTACGATTCTTTAATCGACATTCCTGAATTGGTTACATTTGATAGTGACAGTAAAATGCCTTTGATTCTCTGTGAGAAATGATACATTAAGTTCCTCTAAAATTGAAAACTATTTTTATAGCCCAAATGCTAAACTGTTGAGCATTTTAGTTTTTTCGTTAGATTATTAATTGGATAATACAATTGAAATATAACTTTAAAATGAGCATTATAAATAATATTTTTAGAGCTTAAATATTGAAATTGAAGATTAATAAGATCGATTAAATCGAAGTATGAAGAATTCATTAAAATTTAAAATAAAAAGTACATTTAAATGTAAATATTTTTATACCAAATACAATAACGGGCTTAAAGACTCATCTCGCTTCAAAAGAGTTTTCTGCATTTCAACACTTTCATTTTTAGAAAAGAATAAATATTGTGAAAAAAAGGAATTTTATTATTTGCTTACGAGTTTGAACGTTCTGTGAGCTGACAGAATTCGCTGTACAAAAGCAGAATGCGCAGGACTCTACAATTAACGATATCAATGCTTTCTCTGGGATTGCGTCTAAAAATATTTAGATATACTCATATTTCATATTACCAAATATATTGATTATACGTATATTAGTTAAAAATTTTACATGAGTTATTTAAACTTAAGTAAGAATTCAGAAAAAATAGTTATATTCTCAAAAAAGATCCTCTTTTTTTCTAGAAGTAACAATTTCGAATTTCGTAATATTTGATTTAAATCTTCTTTTGAGTAAAGAATTTGTTCCCCAAAGTTTTAATGTGTAAGAGGGATAGTCTCTCCGGGCTGTAAATCAAGATTTCTGACACGTGAACAGGCTCCGAAGACCTTAAGCAAACTCTGTAGCAGCTTATTTAAGGACCCTGGGGACGCATTTACAGTCGCAACTTCTGTGTTCCATAGTTAATCTATTCAAGTCCCATATTAATCTATAAAATTAAAATCCGATCATAGAGATGAAAACTATTTCTTCCTTGCCTTTATAAAAAACTTATTGATTACCAAGTCTAAATCGATGTGGCCTAGAATTGTTATCTGTTAGAATGAATAAAAGCTCCTATAAAATCACACAGGACTCATATATTAATTAAGAATTTTTTCTCCACTTCTTTGCTTATTCAGGGCTCTTCTGTTAAAAGAAAGCAAGTTCGAACGGCCTAAAAAGGTCCACACAAGCCACACAATCAATCCTACTCTACTGACAATTACCTATACGTCTTTCAATAGTGTTTTTTAGTTGGTGTATTATACCTTGTTATCTCCATAACAGATTAAATGAAATCAACGGAATGTGGACATGAAGAACAAAAACAAAAGTTAAGTATCATTTTTTAGGAAAGAAAGGGAGAAGTGGAAGTGATGCAATGTAGAAAATGTCAGACTTCGGTCCATTGTGTTCTGGTGCGTTTTTCGGAATAAAAGAATATATATTTGCTTTAACCTTTTCCTTACGGATTGACTGTTGCACCAGAAAATTTTTTACCTTTGAATGCGTGTCGGTACAACTGTTTTACCAGACACAAGTGAGAATTTCTTTCCCAGCATTCAACGCAATTCTTCTATTTTAAAAGTCCCCATAGCATAAAGGTTAATTCTTCTCCTAAATCTGGGGAACCCGTTTTCTTGATGGACCACTGGCACAATGTTTTAAGCCATTAGATATTTTTATCCTAATATAAACTGTATTTCATAAAAAGCTAATTACATTGTTCTGATGATAAATAAACTACAAAAAGATTCTACTATTTGTTTTTCATTAAAATGCTTCTCTATCACTGTTCATAAAAAATGTCCAATTGGTCCAAATTCGGCGAATCTCCCCTGTTTCTTTATTCTCCACATAAGCAAATAAATGGTTATGTGGAGGATAAACATTTATTTGCAATAATTTAACTTCTTTAGTGGTATATTTCTATTGCAAGTAGGTGGAGGTGAGCTCCAATAACCGGAATTCAGACAAGAAATAATTAAGGGATCGCCGGTCTGATATCCATCGTTACAAACATATGTTAACTGAGTTGTTGGAGGTAAAAGCTCATCTCTCCTGACATATGTAGTAAGTCTGCTGTTGGGCTTCTTTTCAGGATATCGACAGGAAATCTGGTCTAGCCCTCTGAGCGCCCAATTATTTTGCATTTTTAGCTATCAGGTTAGAAAACTTAGCTTTAAAGTAAATGAATCGATCTTTTTTGCATTTAATTATATCTCTGAAATCTTAAGAACACTTTATCCATGATTGTTTAAGAAAATGTACATATAAATACGAACTATCCGCTTTTGAACTGAACATTAAAAACGTAAAATGACGTTTGCGCCGCTCAGAGGGCTAGTGATGGTAGGACAGGAAACATCTTAATAATGAATATTAAGGTGATGAACAGTTAATAATTTTCATTAACAAAAAATTATATGTTAGGAGAATGATAAAAGCAGGATTGCATCTACAGCTAAAAACTTGACTTTTTCTAGTATTCTCGGTTCGAATACCGATTTCACTGAAGGCCGTGTATTTGGGCCTGTTGCATGCTGAATCATACTTAATGGCCAAACGTCATCCCGTTGGTTTAGTGCGGAAGTTTGGAGAGCTAGTTCCAGTTCAGGTGTCACCCTCTTCAACTGACTGTGGCTCTAAATTTCATGATCCGTCCCAAAATAGCCCTCGTGTTGCTTCAAAACGGAGACGTCAATATAACTAAACTAAACTAAACTCCCATTTTTCTCATAAAAATGTAATTGCAACCTCATGAAGACAGCACATCTTAGGACTGGTACAGGGGAAATATGTTCTAATGATTAACCCATTATACGCCAAAACTCTATTATTTCACTTTTTCGATGAAGAATTACATTAATATGATACAATGAATGAAATATGAAAAAACACCATTTCTGAAAATTTCAATTAAACTGGTTAATTAACTTTTAATAAAACTAATTATATTTTCAATCATAAAAATCATTTATGTTGGACTTGTAGCAGCGGACCTTTCATAGCAGTCAGTTCAACATTCAGATGCAACAATCAAAGCTAAAAAATGCACTGTTTAGGTGAAAAAGAAAAGAAAATTAGCGTCCAGAAAAAGGGATAATGGGTAACGGAACAAAGATATCCAAAATAAACTAGTCGTCTAATAAAGAAAAGGGATTTTTACGGCCCCTCCAGGCGGCAAGGTATACTATTGATGAGGCCATAGAAGGACACCTGAGTTTCATCTTACCTCCCACTCAGCAATACCACGCTGTTGGACGAGAAGAGTTTCAACTATCACGATATTTCCAGCCACTGACCAATTAGTTCCTCAACGTCAAGAAAGGAAATAAATCATTGTTTGAATTCCAAAGGAACGTCCTCAGTTTAACGCAAAAAAGAGTACAACGAAGAAGAAATTAATCAAATACAGAAGGATATCATAACATCAGCATCGAATGATACATATCGTCCAGGTGAAAATGAAGTTAGGAGGCTACAAAGACTAGTAGATAAACGATAGCGATTAATTGTACTCTGTCGAATCAATAAGTGCCATAAAGGCAGCAAGTCCCCGCCCCCTCCCCTGAAAATTTCACAAGACAATGGATTTAAAGATGACAAACCCAAAATTCCCTCATAAACCCCTCATCCCCTTTATTAGTACTATCACTGAATACAAATTCAACAAAATAAACGAAATAATCGGATACGAAGAATAGCAGCAATTCATCTAAAATTAAGGAGAAAATGCAACTTAGATTTATGAGAAATAAAAAGATTCCCCAAGGAACGAAATTAAATTCATTAATGGTTTATCGTCATCCATGTAGATTCAGATGAAAATAGGAAGGATATAATTACTATGGTGGGCCGAAAAAAGTCAAAACATATTTTCATGTCCGTGGAAAAGTTGCAAATGGGTGAGAAATAAAGCGAGGTGGGTCTGACAATAGCTCAGTTTCTCATAATAAATCACTAAACTCAAGAAAGGTTACTTGAATGAACTCCATACAAATGGACTGTAATCACACTATCTCATTATGAGAGACGCGGTTGCCTCACCACACACAGCCGTCTTCTTGTCGAACACTAAAGAATTACAAATTTTTCGTAGATGGCTCTTCTGGTGTAAACACGAGGGAAAAAGTAAGGAAATTGATTTATATCTCCCGTTTCCGCATGAATCTTAGAAATCGTAAAAACTGGCGAAAATCGACTGTTTTTCACTAATTTCTAAAATTTTAAAATTTTTCTCTCTACGTTTATTATCGCCCTAGCTCTTAGGAATTAGCGTTTTGTGTTTTTGTTCTTAATCTTCTTGTGTTTTTGCTCTTAATCTTTTTGTGTTTTTGCTCTTAATCTTTTTGTGTTTTTGCTCTAAATCTTTTTGTGTTTTTGCTCTAAATCTTTTTATGTTTTTGCTCTTTGGGCTTTTGCGTTGTGTGTTTTTGCTCTTTGCGTTTTTAATGTTAAGCTTTTTGTGTTTTTACTCTTTGCGTTTCTGCTCTTAATCTTTTTGTGCTTTGTGTTTTTGCTGTTTTTTACTTTTTTTTAGTTCATTGTTGTAAACGATGATTTTTAAATTGTTTTGCTCACCCCTTGGGGTTCTTTGTAAATTGTTTTTTAATGTAGTTAATTTCTTTTGTTTTATGTTTCCCCTCCGGGCTGTGGAAGGCCTTACACCCTCTTTGGTAGGCTGGACCGGGGCGGGTTGTAAATAATTAAATTCTTTGGAGTAATAAAATTTATTTTATCAAATCTCTCTATAATTTCCGGTGTCACATTAAATCCTAAGTTGACAAAAATATGTCAAATTAATTCAATATGCAATTTTTAGTCCTTAATACTTAACTTAATGTTCACAAATTATCTTGTCGATGCATTGCAAGAGGTCAATGCTTATATATAATACAAAAAGGTTATTTAGATCTAAAAATATTTCAACTTCATTATTTTCTTTGTTTATTGTATCGCATTGCGAAATTAAGCTCCAAAATTGCTGTATTATTTAATACGTAAGAAAGAATGGCAATAATGCAAATAGTAACAAAAAAAGCTGTCTTTTTCAAACAGCCGCTGATGTTATAGGTGTAGGACTACTTTACTCGCGTGACTCTTTTGTTTCTCTAAGTTTCTCAGTTTCTCTTTGTTACTCGCAATTCTCTTTTGTTCCTCGAAACTCCTCGGATTCTTGACCAACATTAAGCATCATGTATCGAATTCGGACATGTCTGTAGTGATACATCGATGTATGGATTACCAATCGATGTATTGAAATGTTATAACTTTTTAACATATGTAGTTACCGAGATATGCAGGATCGCGTCACCAATTCATGAGTATTTTCAACCAACTTTGCGACTCTGTAGTCACTGAACTAATGTTTTTAACACATGTAGTTACCGAGATATAGAGGATCTTCCATACACAACGTTGTGGCGTTTTGGCGTGCGAATCAAATTCCTTCCTGAGACCCCAATGGGAGGCACGTAGTCCTACGTTAAAACTTAACAGACTTCCAAGGAAACTCTTCAGCTATTAAAACATCATTAAGTCTCTTAAATTTTTGCAAGGCATTTTACTCTTTCTTCTCACCAGATAACAACTGGAAGTCTGATTTAAGGAAAAACTCTGACATTACGAGAAGTAGCGTCGTTTTAGGGCTTCCACAAACTTTTCCCAATGTTTCTCTTATATAATACTTGCTACAATATTCAGCGGGTGTTGCTCTTCACAGAAGTCATAATTAAATGAATTCTTAATTCATTTACAATATCTGTGTACTTCGAATACCTAAGATATAAATACGAATTAAGGGAAGTTTTAATCGTGAAAGAGTTAAAAATACAAAAATAATAACAAACAACTATGAGGAATAAGAATTTGGTGGATGGCGTCATCAGAGGCCATTCCTTCAGCGTTCTTTGTTTTCTTCCATTCCACATCTTAAGTAAGAGATTTTAAGCCCTTCTTTTCAGACTTGGTTTAAAAGACTGTTTTGAATTTCTTCAAATAAAAATTTATTTGGACGCTTTATTATATTTTTTAATAAAAATATAATAAAATTAGAAACTTCAAAAAAATATATTCAATTGAATGTAGCAATGCTAACTCAAAATCAACATTTTCAAAAGTGATTGCGTTCTGGTAATCCTTTTTGCATTTTATATCACTTTGTTCTAAACGTTCATAAGCACCACAGACGCGACAGTTAAATTTCGTCAATCTTTATTTTTTGGAGCTTTGACAGTTTGAAGAAGACGCCCATGTAGAAAAACGAATTGAAGGCATGTTCGGCATGCCTTTTATTGTAGTAAATTATCATATAAGGAAAAATGTTCATTTTAAAGTAATGATCTTTTCAAACGGGATATGATGGAAACGGCAAGCCAATAATGGTTTAGGCGTCATTATGGGTGTACTACACAGTGTATCTACAATTGCGAAGAGAATATCAACGACTTTTTATTGTTTTTATTGCCAGTAGATAAATTCTGGCTATGTATTACGATAGTATTCACCACTGCGTAAAAATTTCTCTTTGGGCACCTTTTTGTTGCTTTTGCAAGATCGTAGGATGCACACATATTTTTCCACCACAATCTACCCCTTCTTTTATCATATTATAAAATGATATTACTACTGACCTTTTTGTATACTGGTGTTATCGTCGATGATTCCATACATGAGTAGATTTTAGATAAAGACAACTTGTTTTTTCCAGTATATTGGAAACCAATGTCCCTTCCTTCTTATATCCAAACAAAGAATAAGTGTGCAGATAATTCTTTTTAAATTTAAAATTTTCACGGTTCTATGGCTAGTTCTTTCTCATTGTCCCAACCATAGAAAGTTTCATCTTTTATAATTTCTAATCTCCTGGAATAGATTATTATCCTTTAACCAACTGTCGAATGATTGGCATTTCTCCAAAATAAACTTCTAAGTTATAATTTTTTATGACATCTACTAATTAATTTTTTTAAATTCCATATCGTGATGACTTTTTCGGATTATAAGTACAGGAAAAAGGATCATTGACCCCTAATGCCACAAGCATTTCGTCATTGGTGGTATTTTCCTTCAGTGAATAATTGACCTGATGGTTTGAGACATATCTTTCAATGCAGTCACGAATCGTAGCTAATTTATGCACTTTTTTCCTTTCTGTTCTGGTATTTTTGTCGTAAAAACCGAGAGAGTCACCATAAATCGAACACGTCTTAGATTCATAATCGTCCTCAATTTGTGGATTCTGTCTTCAGCACTCCATAGCTGTTCTAAATTAATGTGATTAGCTTCGTAAATTTCAATTAAATAAAGCAAACTAATGAATGCTTCTACTTCTACCAAATTTGTTGCACCAGCCTATCTGACACAGCAACTTTTGGCTGAATGGTATCGATATGTAAATTAGTTTATGCCACAATAGTGTCTAAAATATTGTCATAAATGAATGATTTCAGATATGGCATATATCATTTTGATACCAGGGCCTCTTCCTACTGGTAAGCGCTTTATAAAAGTTTGTGGTTGTGTTTTTCTTGTCTTTTTCAAATGTCTTTTGCTCCATATCCAGGAATCCATCTTTTGAGCAGCGTAAATAGTAGTTATCTTTATCTTCGTACGATATAGCATATGACAGAAGGTGTGTCATTTTCCGGGGCATTTTTTTTCTAGATGATATTCTACATCCAGTAGCAATTTTCTCCTCAGTATGAAACATCATTTTCCAAATTATCATCATCTTGCAATATCCTCAAGACTTTTTGAAAATATGCTATTCACGTTTGTTTCGAATTACTACGCCAGTAAAAGCAATGAGAGATCATTAGAACAATGACAGGTCATTAAAAGAATATCAACCGCATTCTGCTTAACTGTTGTTCTATATTAGAGCATAGACACATGTTCCACATATGAATAGCAGACAAGTTATTCAGTGATAATCCACATACATCACGCCATCGTAAAATAGGAAAAAGCACTAGAATCAGTCACACCAATTTCATACAATGAATTCTCATTTTTAGAGAAAAAAATTGATTTTTAAGACAAATAAATTTTTGTATTAAACGATTATGACAGCATGAAATTTAAAATATTTAAATAAACGATGAAATAAATAAGTCAAAATAATTTACGACATTAAGCGCGGCTTTCTGACAGATTGCAATTGCGTTATCAGACGCTTCGCGGTGTAAGACTGTCGACAAAAGTTCATTAATCCCCATCCTTTTGAAATCAATGAGAAATAGCTAAACAGACACGAAATCTTCGTCAACTGATTTCAGGGACAAACAGTAAACAAACCCAAGCGATCGTCCAAGCCAATGGAAGGTGCAAAAATCTAAATTCTTAATTGTAACTCAATCGAAATTTCAGGATTACTTTATTCGATTGGTGTCTTTTATTTCCTCGATTAATACAACAGGGAGTGGAAAATCTGCAAAAAAATTAGTCACATAAAATATTAAGTCTTACCTATTTGTGTGCTTTGGCACCAAGGTAGGCTGCTTGACCACTCCCCCGAAGGCAAGCAATTGAGCACATTATTTCCTCTCAATTCGTAACCTTGATTGCAATAATACTGGAAAGACTGACCAGTGCTGTAGATCCGAGATGATTGGGACGAAATACCGTTTCTCAAGCGACGGTAACCAAACTGAATAGAACCAGGATCAGGACAATTTGCAGTTGGACCTAAAGTTAGGACGTAAAGAAAAAAAAATCGTCTTTTTACTTCTCACAGATGAGATGTAATTCTGCAGCTTTGAAATATATAACAGAAGTGATTTTATAATTATGAGCATCCAGTTTCAAATGCTTTAAGATAATGCTGTGGGTTAAACTATCTCCATAAGATGCACCCCTAGTGGTACAAAGATATTGTACAGTATTTTAACATTGTTGTTCAATATTCTCAATATTTGTAGTTATCTGAATGATATTGTATAGTACCCTACGCAGTTTGGAAATACGTCTTATAACTAAATTTTGAATTTCCGGTCAAAAGTTTAAAATTGCTTTATTTATGTATCCATGCAGGATACGATTAGATGAATGAAACTATACATAAATATTTCCTAACTGTGATAGAAGTCATACCTATCCAAGCCTTAGGCCAGAAAAAAAGGTTTCTGTTCAGCAGAAATAACACGCACCAAATTATAGCCATGGTTTTTTAATCCTCAGCTTCATGGGTTGTAAAAACATTATTGAGTTTTATACCTCCTTAAATATTCTAGCGTGGCTGAAAACGTTACATTTTATTCTCTTGAAACGGTTTTGTTGTTTCGATTATTAAGCAGTAACTCGAAACATTTTTTTAATATTCGTATTTCGGTTTTTCAGTACGATTTTTAAGGTTGCTGTGTATGAATACAGTGACTTTATTTGTGTCTCTCTAATTCTGAACATTAATAACAAAAATACGAACAGGTGAAATGAAAGTTGAATTTATGACAAAAATAAAGAAGAAATCGAGCAACTTTTTACAGTTTCTTTAATGTAGCTCTAGATGAGTTCCTTTAGAAGCTGGAAGGAAGTTCAGCTTGCAATCGATTCCCCTACAAGTGTTTATTAAAGTTTGCGATGTTGCATTGAGGAGTGACAATTGTATCCTTTTCTTTAGAACGGAAATAACAGAAACACATATTTGATAAAGAATGTCCATCACACAACTCTTTAACCCCAGCTGATGGCACACCTCATTTCACTCGTTTCTCAACCATTAAATTCAACTATAAACGGAAAATAATAGGTTTAGGATAGGGCTAATAGTACCCCTTTCAGAGTGTATATAGAAGCCTTATGAAATTTCGTTTCTGAACAGGAATTATTAGAAATAAATTTTTGGAAAATTCCTTAACTCGGAGATAAGAAATTTTTCAGTTCTGGAAGTTTACAATTTTAGCAAATTAACCAAAATTTTCCTCCAATATTCTTGGAAGTTTTAATTTATGATTTTCTGTAAGATTCAACAATATCTTTTGAGTGTATCAAGGTAGCTGTATCTAAGGGGGTTCTCGTATGAGGAGGTGACCCCAAAGGGGGACGACCCCCCTCTCGGAATGAAGTAAATTTAAAAAAAATTTATAGATTCTATGTCTTGACAATAAACTAAACCCATTCATGATGTTTTTTCATCATATTTCAAAAAATTTAATGCCTTGCACCGCAAAGGGTTAAGAAGGAATCCAGCGGAATAATGGCGGGCGATCGCGGAGTCTAAGCATTGCTCCTCCATGTCCAATCCATCGTTCGGGAAACACTTGATCAAATAATTCACGCACAGCACGTGTCAGGTGAGGTGGAGTAGTGCACTTCTGAAATAAAATGTTTAGCTATAAATATGCCAAAAGTTGAATAACGTAAAACTCAAGAAGATCCCGGTACACACCATCGTTAATCGTCTTCTCCACAAAGAAGGATGAACCCTGATTACAGAGACGTACATTAGACCACACGAAGCATTAAGTTTAGATCTGTCGCGTTCAATATTCAATCGAAATGTTTGGGTTTTCAGAGTCCCAGATCCTAACATTATGACGATGATACTCTAGATGTAGAACTACATTAAAGGTACTTAAAAAATAACATGTAAGATTTCTTCATTCTTTTGCCGCAAACTGCATTTTATTTCATTTTCTCGTATTTTGCTATTAATGTTTAGAATAATAAAGATATTGTATAGCAACGGATTCGAAAACCCTCTTCGCTTTTGCGCATGCGCCGGGCGGAGTTATTTGCATCGAAATAGGGGGAAAGTGAAGAATGGAAATGTGATTACATTTTACTGAAGATGATCTAACAAAGAACTCCAGAAATGCACTCATTTGACTCATCGCCTGACACCCCTTTCCGGTGTAAAATCGTCCAAAAGTGGTAGTCTCGGAATCGGTTGCTTAACAGTATTTCTCGGGCACCCTACATATGTGATCATTGAAGCGCTCTGTATTATAGCAAATGCTTGAAAGTCCGTTGTCGTGTTGGAAGATAAATGAGGTATCGCAGAAATAGCTTTTTCAGTGTCACTATCTTTGATATTGCCGAATAATATTATTTTTAAATTTTATGTATCAACCCAGTTTTTTTCCTTGTTTTTACCGTACTATCTAATCGACTTAAGTTAATTTTCAACTCAACGGTAAAAAAATAATCCTAGAATATTATAGATGTTATTTGTTAGATCTTTTATAATTTTCATATTTTCCTTACAGTTACTCTGACCAATAGTTTCTTTCTAACGAATGCATTACACCTAGTTCACTGGATTGAACTTCTTTATCTGAGTAGATCTTTACTATTTTGATCATTTTTCGATAAAAATTTGTTTAGTTAGGAGTCTCGTAATTGTGTTTTATAGTTGTCATTACATTTATTTTGCGGTTTTCCATTACGATGTTTTTCATCGAAATTTTTCAGATCGTCACAGCAGATCATTATGAAGGACTAGAAAATTTGTGCCCCCGTCTAAGACGGACTTTTAGCTTGCCAGAAGTATCTCAGATCTGATTGTCACAGATTTAATAGCGAAAGTTGTGGAAGAAAATCTCATGTAGATTGATAGAGTGCTTAAGAAATTTTAAAAAAGCATGAAAAACACAAATGATGAATCAACTAACACTAACTTTTGTTTTGGTAATAACTTTATTTGTAACAGTTACTTTCGTTTTGTCAGAGTAAAAATGATGCAAAATGCACTAACAGAAAAATAAATGCATTACCCATTACAAAATTGAAAAAATGATGAATGCAAATCTTTAAGTAAAACTTTCAGTGTAAATACTGTTAAGGAAAAAATATGAAATATAAAATACATAAATATTCAATTCCAAAATGAAGTGCGAAAAAGAAAGAACTCTTTTAACAAAATGGTTCTTCATGCATGAATTAAATAAAAAGGAAACAAACGACCGATACATCATAATTCAACAAGAAGGTAATAAGAAAAATAAATTAACCTAGTTCGGTGTGTATGAATCAACATAAAATAAAAAGAAAGGAAGCTGCTAAACGCGGTTAAAAATACTTTGAAGATCTTATAATTTAGCAAAAAGCAACAAGCGGAGAAAAAAGAAAACACAAAATAAAGAAACAAAAAAATGACAAAAGATTATATTAGGAAGATAAATTAATTCTGGTATTTCTATTAAATCAAACAATTAAAACAGTATCCCTGTGTGTATGCTAATCTGTAGACCAACTGTCTGGTATGAATATCTGGCACGTAGCCAAACCACAAACCACGCCCACATTCCTGAGCGTTACAGAAAGATTTGGCCAAAGCTAATATAGATTGGGCAGCTGGGATCTGTTGTTTGATTTTTTGCATTGAAAATTCATTCTTATCTAGCTGGGTTATTAATTCTTAAACTACTTTACGAAATTCTAATTTATTGAAATTGAAAATTCACCTGCTGTCCTAAATATTAGCTTAAATAAGTTTTAAGGGTTGGAAATAAACTACTTGAAAGTAAATCAGAAAATCAACTAACAGAGTCTTCTAGGAAAATATGCATTTAAACCTGATTGTCTTAAACAGATGTGATTCTTCAAGCCCCGCTGATAAATGATTATTTTTCGAATAAGTAATCATGCTGATGTGTGCGTATTTAATATCTCTAAGATTTACATGTGCTGTGGCTTGTCTTCTATCGAAGCCATACTGGCTAACACAAAAATGTTGAAAAATTTACTTCATGTGCCTCATGACCACAGAAGATATTCTGAAAACTGTTGTTCTTCTTCTTTCTAATCCTTCTGATCTGAATCAGATCAGGGTCGTTCGCCTTCATCACCTCCAACACGAAATCCGGTCGCTTAAGCAGGTCATCATACACCAAGGCGAGGGTTTTTAAGTGACCGGAAGTTAAGCGAGCCAAATTCTGAAAATTGTTGAATAGTTTGACAGTTGTTGCTTCTTTCCATCTTGAAGTGACAATGGCAAAAGATAATGGACAAACTCTTTTACAATTCTCATGACAAGCGACGGCATTCTGAGAAATCGTGGAATATTTCGAGAGCTGTGGTTTGTCTTCTATCGAAGAGAACTCTTTAAGCTTCACGAATCAAGAGTTCAAGATTGACCTCTTTCTGAAATTTGGAACAGTTTGGGAGAAAAGAAATATTTCATTCATTTCGATATACAGGTAAACCCCATTATAACAAGCCCTCAACGGACTGATCCTGAAGTCCGCTATAACCGAGGGTTAGCTATATCCTATTTTTAAAATATTGGATACATAAAAATTTGTTATAATCCTTAAAATAATTTTTGTGTTGAACATTACACTGACTTACAATTATTTATGGGTTAAAATAAATTAAAATTGATATTTGTTTTAAAAAAATAAAGGAGTGAAATTAATTGTAATAACATCTCGCAACTTTTTAGTGTTGCTCAGATTTTTCTCTTAGGCTGAGATTATCACGCTACGATTGTTCCAAATGGTCCAAATTGTATATTTAGAAAGCGAAGATTCTCTGCAAACAGCAGATGGATTCTCACCGTTTTCTATTCTCTTAATAATTTTCACTTTATCCTTCGATGGAAAAGGTTTTCCGACGCGATTTCAACAATTCAAAACTATATTCAGGAAATGGAACTAAAGAAAGTGAAATAATGTGCTGTGACGCATGTACCTCATCTCTTAGAAGTTTTGTCAGACACAAGGGAAACAAATGCTATTTCCTTCTGGAGTATAAAGGAAAACGGTTGAGAGATAACCTCTCCTTTGTCGACCCGCCGATTGTCACACTGGGTGATGGATTGAAAATGACCATCACAGAGTGGTTGCTGTTAATACGGTTTTCCCTTGAGGTAGTGATACCAACTAACAGTTGAGCTTATTAAGTGCGGCTTGTATGATCCAGCTACTGGATAAAAAGTCACCCCCCACGAAATGAGAGGAGCAGATGATTCTGTAAAACAGATCTAGCAAAAAGGAAATTTGGTTCGCTATTCCTTGCTTTTGAAGTTCGTTAAAAGCAATTGAAAATATATTAGTTACATATTATTTCGGTTGGGGCCATTTGAAACGTTCATTATAACCGAGAGTTCATTACACCGGTGTTTGGCTGTATTTCTTTACTATTCAGTTGCTGTTTCTGCAGATATTTTTCAAAATTATTAAATATTGAGTCGTATGTATTCCTGTGTTTAATGGTATATTAATTTTAAGATTATTAACGGTGCATTATTTTTTTATATTCCTGTATTATAAGTGTGTAAATGACTGACCACTGAAACTGTACTTCTTAAGGATGCATATTTCTATAAATAGATTTTAGCCTGCTTGAAAGATTCATCACAATATTTATGGACGAACTCACTGAGAGATAATTTTTTCCTGCGTTTTAAGTATGGAATAACAGCGAAGATTGTATTTCACAAATATGGAATTAATATTTCAAAAACTTTTTAAAGAAACATTTCAAATTTTTGTTAACCCAAAAGATCACAATTCTTTAAATGCATCCAAATTACAACTAGTTTTCATTATTTATGATAACGCTTCTGCTAAAGCTATTTAATATAGCTGTCGTCATTCTGTAAAATGTTTTTCATTGTCAAAATTTAACAGTGAATGATTTGTTAAAGAAGAGATTCACAAAGATTTCTTTAGTCTTATTTTATTATTATTATTTCTTAATTTTCTAAAGTTAATTTGTACATTTAATCGTAAATAAATACTTAAAAATTTGTCGGCTCAGCTTTTATTCTTTAATTTCCGCCTAAAAAAACTGCAAAAAAGTAGCAAAGAGAGAACCATGCGACAGAGAGAGAGAACGAAGAAAACTTTAAAAAAAATGAATTTGCAAAGTCTCACTTACGCATATCATTTGTTAATACTGTCTCTTTTTTAATACCATGCAACATAAAATGTCTTATTTTTGATATTCGTAACTAGGTGAATTTAAGACTTTCTATCCAGATAGCAATTTTAGTTTGCTGCAAAGTTGCAGCAAGTTTGACACGGTAAGAGTGCAAGCTTGAAACAAGTTAACGCAAACGAGTTATCAACACGCGTCAAACTTTTCACAAGCTTGTTGCGTCAAACTCTTTGCAAACTACAGCAAAAACCGAATACGAAGACAGCCTCGGCTTCGAATCTCATGCAACCCATTTCACAGCCAGGAGCCTTAGCCACTTAGCCAGCAGAATTCTGATAGGGAAGATAGATTGCGCAAATAGATCGGTGCATCTACACGTTTTATTTGAAACTGTTTTCTTGATTTCATTCTTTTTTTTAAATTTTGCGTTGAGGATTTTGGAGTCAAGGAGAGAAAGTGATTTTCGCTAATAATTACGTTTTGCTAGTAGAATAAATTATAAAATTAGGGTTCAAAAGTAATTACTTTTAAAATATAAGTTATTATTTTTCAACAAACATTGACTGTTTTTTAGGTTTAATTTTGTTTATGAACGTTAAAATTTCAACATTGAAGGAAAGGCGATATATAGTTTTCTTTAAAGTGAGAGTTCTATGTTTAATATAAAGATGGAAAATTTTTCAAAAAATATTTTATAAAAAAGTTAGTTTTTTTTACAAATTATCGTTGATTTATGGAATTAATAAAAAGAAGGACGGTTTAGGAGATGCTATTAAAATCAGATGTTTTTTTAAAACAGAGACAAAGATTAAAACCAGATATATAACTGTAAGTGTGCTGTATCATCTTTGCAGCAAACTTGTTTTGCAATCGTGGTGTGAAGCTTGTCATAACAACTTCACAGCAAACTTGTATTGCAAGTGGGTTGGTCAATTAAGCTTTGTTACTTTGCAGGAAGTTTGCTGCAAAGTTTCCATATCAAGTTTGTCATGACAAGCTAATATCAAGAAAAACAAATTTGCTGCAAGTGTGCATGCTATCTGGGTAATGACCCAAAAATATTTATCCAAAACCTGCTAATTTCATTTACAAATATTAATTACTCAGCTGACAAATAATATAAATGTGGATTCATTTCTTAAATAACGAATCTTTTCACCTGTGGGCATGAAAGGTGTTATGACTCTTCTGCATAAAGGCTTGATTGACCATGAACCTGAAGGCAGACAGGTAACCACACTGGTTCCGGTGAGACCGAAGCCATTCTGGCAGTAGTAATTGACCGATTGCCCTACAGTGTATTGCTGAGATGTGGCAGAATTGCCATCGCTATTAAGATAAGATCCAAAGGATATCCGCCCAGGATCGGAACAATATACTGTTGGTTCTAAAGAGAGGGGAATATGATAAAAATTACCATCTTACGTTTTGTACATTTATGAAAGTCCATTTTTGATGTAATGAAATCCTGAAAAGTATACGAAATTTTGCGATCATTAAAAAATTTATATAGTCAAAAAATACAAGAAATGCCTGAACATTTATAAAAAAAAAAACTAGCCGTTGCACACGCGTTTAGAATAAGCGATCCATCTTTTATGTAAGTTGGGTTGGCAACAGATCGCAAAGAGAGAAGAACGAAGTGAGCGGCGAATAAACCGTTGATGTTTACCTTCTGATTATGGAATTACTTATTTAATTATTTTACACTCTCAAAACTCTACATATGCTTTTATATCGCATAGTTTTCGAGTTTTAATATGCAAATCCGTAAGAGCTTTTAGTACTCTCAATCCTAACTAATAATACTTAATTAATTACTACTTTAACTGTTTCGAATAAACGACATTTTTGGTCTCACCGTTTGGAACATATATGTAAAGCTTGCCTGGGGTTCTTAATCCAGAACATGCCACGGGAGAAACAAACTTGATAATGGCAGATTTGTTTGACATCGTACACTCATCCAAATGTCAAGTTTGCAATTTGTTGGACAATCGTATTATCGGACCTTTTGCTTGTATTGCATATAGGATTCTCAGTGTGATCTAAGACCAGAGGTAACTGTAACGTAGAATATGATATGAGGTCACCATCCAAAGTTTGATAGCTATTCTTGATGGAGCAATGGCAAGAGCTATATGACGTTTAGATTGAATTTCAGTAGGAATCAAATTAATTTTAAAAATGTTGTTTCAGCTCCACATGAGACTTAGGTTCGCCGTTCTCTTCAGCAATCAAATTCTCCATTACTTCATGCGCTGTCGGTTGATTTTTTGTTAGACAAGGTTTATTTTTTCCCACCATATCTTGTAAAATATTCACATCATACTTTGTAATATGTTACAAATCTCTGTTCAAAGCTTGTATTTACTCGTTGACTTGTATAAATGGTTGATACACGTGATAACAACGTTTTCCCACTTATTGATGAATCTCTTGATATCAACTAAATCTACTCAAATCAAATCAACTTGAATCTTCTAAAAACCAACAATCACAAAATTCAGCAACGCTCACATAAATATTCACAACATAGGATGCAACGTGCTCAAGATGGATTGCCAATGTGAATAATTTTGGAAAATATTTTCAGTTGAGTTTATATTTTTGTGAAACTATATAAAATGTGTGTTTAGTTCAAATTTTGTGATCCGCATTCACACCTCACTATATTAAAAGCCTTGATGCGCAAATGATATGACAGAAGTGGGTAACAGGGAAAAGTAATCCTGAATTCTAAATACTACGAAGTTAAAATAGACAAAAATTTGTAGTTAGAAAATGTAAAGTTAAAAGGAAATTAAAGTGGAATTTTTCAAAGAAAAAAAAAGTAATTTTAACATTAACAAAAGCACTTAAAATGTGAAATAAGTTCAAAATGGCAACAAACAAAAAAGTTATAAATTGTTTTTAAAATATTTTTGAAAAGTGATTAAAAATCAAAAAAGTAGTGGAACGGAAGTCGAACAGGTGTTGCTGAGAAGCTATCTTTATTACTTTTAAGATGGTTTAAAAATAATTTTTGTTTGTTGATATGAAGTTACTGAGGAAAAACGTTAAAAAATATCCTTTTCACTCCCGCTAGAAACTTTTGAACAGCGTAGTTCCAGGTTCGCAGAATCATGTGTGATAAATTTGTTTTTAAACAGACATTGCATGTTTTAGATATATATCCAGAACATAATATTTGGATTTTGAGCTCTAATGATATCACAGTAATTGTTAATAGGAAAAAATAATGCCTGAAATATCGATATTAAGGAGGTAGAAAAAAAGAGGCAATATACCTGCAGTAAAAAAATGCAAAAGTGTCCTTTTTTGTCCTTTGATAGGTTTTAAAAAGTATGATTTTAAAGGTGGTGCGAGAAAATAAACAATGCAATACAAACTGATAAACTTATAAATGAACTATAATCTTATTCAATGACATAAATTTAAAAAAAAAAACAGCAATTTAAAAGACATATAAGCAATGAAAATTTAAAAGCGCTAAAATCTGAGACAAAATTAAGGCAAAATATAGAAGAGGTTGCAACGATTTTAAAAAGCAGTGTTTAGAGGTAATTTACCGCGCGAGCATAATTGAAAGTTGCGAAGTTCTGCGTGCGAAAGTGAAAATGTCTAAAGAAAGGAATTTAACATTGACAAAAGCACGCGAGTGGTCGATGTGAATAGGTTTAAGATTAAAACAAACGAAAGCATTGTTACAAATTGTTTTTAAATTAATTATTAAAATTGATTATAAATGAGAGAAAAAGTCATACAGAAATGGAACAGGTATCACTAAAAAGGTTTTTTTTTTAATGTTAAGAGGGTATAAAAGTAGTTTCCGTGTGATCATATGTTTCAAAGTTATGGCTGAAAAATGTTAAATCTTTTAACTTGCCTTTCAGACACTTTAGGTGGAATTAGCAACTTTTTAATTGCGTAGTTAAACTTTCTAGGTGCTAAGGAATATGTGTGCCAAATCTTGTTCTAATCCGTCAAGATGTGTGGAATTGTATAAGGTACAAACAGACATTGAGTTATATATATATATATATATATATATATATATATATATATATATGCCCAAAAGTATCCGGACACTTGCAGATTTTCACAATTTTTAGAATTTCTCCGTAATGGTTTAACCGACTGCCTTTAAACTTTGGACAGGTAAAGAATAGACAATAACTCACATTTTACATTGAAGATTCGGTCCTGAGAGCAATTAGGGGGCCGTCTACAAACTGATGAAGACAAAAAAGTTTTTGGCCCACCCCACTTCACAGAATACTAATAACAAGATGAAACTTTCAGAAGTGGTAATGTTTAATGTGCATAATATTTACAGGAATTTTGGTAAACTCATCGCAAATATTTGGGAAGATATAAAGGTTTTCTTAAAAAATCTCAAATTTTCCCACCTGTGTTTTGCTTATAACATGCAGAGTTTTCTGTTATATTATGCGAAACTTACAGAAAAGATGACAATATATTAGAGAAGCATTTGTGTAAAACTTTGGAAAATAATTTTTGAATGTTACAGGAATTATGAGCAGTTTTAGTAAATAGTGTTTTACTGCGCATGCGCGAAACATTTTAGATTTTATTTAAAAAGTCTGAAAATATGTGGTATCCCTAAACTGTTTTGTGAATGTTCCAAAATTAAAGAGAATAACCCTGGTTAGGATATCGCGGTAAGCATACAAATTGACAGACATGTTAATAAGCATCTACTATCGTCGAAGTCACTGGAATAAAGCAGAGATATCCGCTGCGACTAGTCGAAAGAAATGCGAAATTCATGTCAAACAGCAATGTAGCAACGCGTAAACATTCAATTTTGTTGCAAATTGGAGGAAATGGCGACATTTGCAATGTGGATTCAAATGTACGGAACAGAAGTACAGAGGGTGTTCGTACATTTTCAGCACGATTTCGTTTCGCTGTAGGGAAAGTGCGTTTGCTTGGAAAAATTTATTTTCACAACAATTACATTTTTGAAGCTACAGTTTAACATTTGCAACATAAAAGTTTTGTTTACATGCAAAATGGCGCTTTAAAGAAGCGATGGATGGAAGGCTACGTTTTTGCTCTTTCCAAAGACAGATTTTTCGCAGATTTAATGTCGATATGAGTGTGTCAGCAAAGGAACTAAATGATTTATTAATGATTACCTCCCACTGCTGGAAATAGTTTGATAATTGATCTTCATGTATTAAGAATGTGATACCACAAGAGTTTCATTTATGGTATAAATCCCTGTCAAGTTTAAAAAATATGATAACCTAAATGCGGAACTAAGGCAGGAAAGTAATTCAGAAAATGAAGTTGGTATTGCTTAGAAATATAATTAATCTGCAACTAAAATAAATTTCGGTTATTGCAATAATTATTTGCTACAAAGACGTAGCGAACACGTTATGTAGTGAATAGTAAAGCGAACTTTAATGTAAATAGCTAATCCAAATATAATATTAAAATAAACTATAATTAATAATATATTTTATGTGATAAAATTGTAATTGTATAATCTGAACTTATAAAAATAAATCGAATTATTGCTGGTTAAAAAGAAGTTATAGACGCAGTTTATATTTTGACAAGCCAAAATCATTAAATCCACAAAAGAAAAAAAACTATATGATGGACTATTGGCACCGGCTAGAACTTTCAATTATTTATTTCATGATGTAAACCTGTTATCTAAACATCAGTAAACCTACTATACAATGGCGGCTTGTGTTATGTAATCTTGGGGGTTCTGTCCTTCCTGCGCATATTTAATCCTTCACTGGGCAGTAATGCATATTTGAACCTCTTACATTTTTTTCTTTTTTCATTAACTTTAAGTAGTTTTATATTTAACTAGAAGTACGTGCACGGCGTTGCCCGTGGAATCAGGGCATCAAAAAAGTGGAGGAAAAATGCCCACAATGACACGAAAAAGTTTTGAAAACAAAATCAAAAGAAAAGATACACATTATTGGTTTTTGACAATGACACGAATGTAATGACGTCACCGGAAGGAATGGGATTGTAGAAAGCATATTACGTCACCCACTGCGAGGAAGGTCACTACCAGCCAATGAAATTGCAACAATGCATTCTGGGATGGTCCGGAGAAACGCTCGCTGTCAAATCTCTCTAACAAAAAAACTGTTTGAAGTGATAAGGAAAAAATTCATTTTAAAAAAATGGAATAAGATATTTTAACCGTTCTTGTTTTGAATCCAACAGAAACGTTCCAATTATAAGCTGAAAAAAAAAATGAAAATTATAGAGTCGTTAGAACGTCATATGCGAGAATTTGAAAAAATCCTTATAAAAAATTACCATAAAAGTGACTATTATTTAAAAATTTCTCAAAATTCACTAAATTGCGTTAGAAATTCAAAACAAACTTCCTTAGAACGAAAATTGTTTGTTATATCCGATGGTGCATTGATTGTTTTTCAACGATCATTAGAAAAGATACTACAGACGTAAGAGTGACAAAAATGACCGAAAACCACACGAAACATTAAATAAAAAAAATTTATAGATTAAATTTTAAAATTCTGCCTTCGAGGTGTATTGAGTCAACACTACGACAACCTGTATGCCAAATTTCATGGCTGTACGTGCTATAGATTCGTCTGGACATCGCACACACACTCACCCCCAAACATTGCCTTTTATAAGTATAGATGGATAACTAATAACATCTTTTCTTCAAATAGGTAAGTATTTTAACGAATTAATTTTAATAAAAAATTTTAGCTCGAAATTTGTTTTTCAGTTCAGTTTTCAATATTCCTTACTATATATAAAAAAATTAATAGTAAAATGACAGTAGGAGAAACTAGGGATACTTGACCCTACGTGATTTCCTCAGCTTGTGAGATAATTGGTAATTTTTGTGTGCCATTTTTTATTTGAGCTTCGGTCATATGGTTTATTGGAGGGACTTTTCATTCGCCATCGCAATGGTGTGTAGGTAAATATATTTTGGAGGTAAAAAAGTAAATTTTTACTTTTGATAGTGGATAGGAAGCTTACTATTGAATATAAGATGAATTAAAATATTTCTGAGTTTTCAGCATACTTCTAGCTTTAATTTGATATAATATGTTATGCAGGATCTTAATTCTAAGTGGTTTAATTTTTAGATTATTTAGAAAAACTCAGTTAGGGATGCTTAACCCTAAAAAGTTAGGAATACTTGATTCTATCAAAAGCTACTGCAGCTCCGATGTTGTAGCCGACCGAAGCACATTTTGTGGTTGGGATCAATTTTCTGGTGCGTGGAGTTTGTTGGCAAAATGGCAACTCAAATATAGAGAATAATTACTTAAAAATTGTTTGCTAGTAATTATTTATTGAATAAAATTTCTTTTTAATATGATAATTTCAAATAATGGAAATTATTTTACTAAGAATTTTAAAAAGAATTGAAATTTAACCAGTCTATTTTTTCATCGCCTAAAAGAAAGTTTTATTTATTTATTTATTATTTGGATAAAAATCTTTTGCTCGAACTATTTGTCATCGTTTGGTTTTATTTAACGTTTCGCCATTTCTATTGAGTTTGTGTTTCCTTCTTGATTTGAATTTTCTCTTAAAATATTTTTTAATAATTTTGCTTTTAATTTTCTTTAAGTATTAAAATAACCAAGTAAGTCTTTTAATCTTCCCTATTTTTAGCCTTGTACAACATTTTTAGATACCTTTTTAATTCTGATGCTATTCTTTTTATTTCTAATTTTCAAAAACCGGCATTTCTTTAACGCGCTAACGACGCTGCTAGGTTCCCAGTTCCATTGCTGTAATTTTTATCATTTAATTAAATTTTGAGCTAATTTAATTTGATAATTAGATTTAATTTAATGTCAAGACCAATTTCTATTATTAACTAGATTTTATTAATATCAACTACGTTTTATAGATTCCATATTATTTTTTATTAATTTCATTAATATTTTTCGATAATAATTACCTTTTGTAATTCAGTAGTATTGACCTAATATCTGAATTTCGGGTACATACAAATTATCAAAAGAATTTAAATGCTCTTTGCATATAGGGTCAAGTATCCCTCCCCATAAGGTCAAATATCCCTAGCTTAGGGTCAAGTATCCTAAGGTTAGGGATACTTGACCCTAGGCGATTTGATGAAATATATTTATTTTATGATTAAATGAGATATGAGTTTAGCATAAGTACATTTATCCTTCTTAAAAACAAATCTTTTTTCGATGATAAAAATTCAAATATTCTAGAAATATAAGAAAGGTAAAAGTAGAGTCAAGTATCCCTAGTTTCTCCTATAGTACAGAAATAAAATAATTTTCTTTTTAATTAACAAGAAAAAATATTATATTATAACTAATATAAACAGAAGCGTAAGCGAATACTATTTATTAGTATCATTAAAAATTGCTTAAAAATTAAATCCATTTTTGTTTTGATTTCAGCGAAAGAACAAAAACATTAATCTTACAAACACATTAAAAACATTATGCTTGTACGACGATCAAAAATTTTGTATCCATTGAAATCGAAACAGCTACATATAATTTTATTCCGATTCATATTGCGAATATTGAAAATATTTTATTCTTTTTTGAATGTTAGAAAGCTGAGTTCAAGCTCTGATGTATTATGTAGTAACGGGAATTGCCAAGAGGAGAAAAAAAATGATTAATTTATTCTATTATATCTATCTAAAGGTGGACTGCGATAATTTCAATTGGGAATATACTTATCAATATAATTAACTAAATCTTAATTTATCTAATCTTAATTTTTATAATAAATCATGATCCCAAATAGAAAGGTACAGAATATTAGGATTCACGCAAATTTTGAAACCATATTTGTACTAAGAAAACTTACTATTATGTATTTCATCAGCATTTATAACTAAAAATCATCAAAAAATCCTTTGGATTGCAAGAAATTCCATTGCTATAAAAAAATCAGTTAAATTTTTATTTATCAATAATTTTCTTTCAATACAAAATTGCGTTAGATTGTTGATAAATTTAAATATTAAATGCGAAATAAAATAAATTGATTAAATTTACACAATGGAAAGGTTGGTGGTGATGCAGTACCGCAGTCCCTACACACTGGACGCCCCTGGTAATACTATGTGAGTAAAAAATCTGTAAAATAATTTTTGCTTTTTTTTCATAACGACTCAAAAGTTTAAATTGACTAGATAATTGTTAAGAAAATCAAAGCCGATTCCATCTCCATTAAAAAAGTGCAAAACAGAATGCACTGTTATTATTTTACGATAAATTTAAAAATTGTATCTCTGTTCTTGTTGAGTAAAAATGCACCGGATTTGTATCTATAACCCAACTGTGTTATTTAAATTAATATTATTATTTATATTATTTTTGAATTAATATTATTTATAGTATTCTTTAAATTAATATTATTTAAAGTATTCTTTAAATTAATATTATTTATAGTATTATTCAAATTAATATTATTTATAGTATTATTCAAATTAATATTATAATTTATATTATTATAATATTATTATTATTATTTATCTGCCTTAAATAAAATAATAGGGAAGAATTTTTTGCGATAATCACAACATGCTACTTTGTTTCTCTTGCAGGACTACCTGTTAAGATGGTTCGCCATTATGTTAGAAAATCGGATAGAGGGAATGCTTCTTCTTAAGCAATGAAAGCTGCTGTTTTAGAATTGAAGCTGTAATGATGAAAATTGTGACGACGAAGTCATTTAACTCTGTTTTCAACATAAAACTTATTAATTTTGTTGTTTCAATCTCTTGGTTTTTTGCTTCACGTAATTTCACATTTTATAATTTTATGGCTTCATCAAGGAATGGTGCATGAAAGAGATTTTCCTTTAGGATATCTTGTGTTATCGTTCGCAGAAAATGAAAAGTAAAATGTGACAAGACTTTTTTATGTTTCTTCAATTCTACCTTACCAGAATATTAAATACGTGATGTGGTCCAACTTACCCCGTGATGTGGCCCAACTTACCCCGTAATCGGGCAGGTTGGGCCACTCGACTTGGTATCAGTTTAAGCTTTTAAATTAATATTAATAGTTAATATTTTCAAATGTTATTATGGTGAATTCTTCCTGAAGGTACACTGCTAGTGTTTGCATTAAAAAAAATTTAAAATGTTGAATTGTAATTTTTTAAAAATTCTTAGAAGAAAAAACGGCCCAACTAGCCCCGGTCTACCCTATCTCAAAACTACAGTTTTGGACTTAAGTGACTTTTGCCTGACAACGACGATACATGGGTATTCGTCCAATCTTGCACAAATTTTAGATATGATGGACTGATTATTATGAAACGCCATTCCATTATATAATCCTTTAAATAATCTTGATCCGTAATTGTAACTCATTTGAAGTTTCTGAAATTGAAATTCTGAAGTTGAAGTGAAGTTTGAAGTTTCACACGACTTTCAATGAGTGAAAAATTCTATGAGAAATCTGAGAAAATTTGTCTCTTAAAATATTAAATCTTACCTATTTGTGTGTTTTCGCACCGAGGTAGGCTGCTTGACCACCTCCCTGAGGGCAAACAATTGAGCACATTATTTCCTCTCAATTCGTAACCTTGATTACAATAATACTGGAAAGATTGCCCAGTACTGTAGGTCCGAGATGATTGGGCCGGAGTACGGTTTCTGAAGCGACGGTAACCAAATTGAATAGCACCAGGATCAGGACAATTTGAAGTTCGACCTAAAGTTAGGATATAAAGGGAAAAAATCGCATTTTTTTTCTCACAAACGAGATGCAATTCTGTAGTTTGAAATATATAACTCAGAAATGATTTTATAAATTTGAGCATGTCTTCCAACATGTTCTAATACATGCAGCGGGTTAAACAATGTCCATATGATATATCCCTAGATGCACACTTTGAACAATATTATCCAAATTTTACAATATTGTAAGATATCTTGTGCTATTTTGGAATGTGCATTATAAAATATAGGATATCCAGTGGCGGCTCGTTCATTAGGGCTGCGAAACTAAAGCACCCCCTGAAATTATTTTTAAACTTGTATTTTTTGTTCTGAAACTTATTTGCTTACTTTTCCACTTTCAGAGTTCAATGACTTACGAAAATGCAAACAAAAAGTAATAAAACCAGCGGGAGTGGTCTCCCCTAAACTTTCTTGTATACTTTCTAAGTGGAGATTCCTCAAAATCTCGAGTTCGAATTTTTTTGACGATTATAATACTTTCTTATAGCGTCATAGCGTTCACATGACCGCGGACATACAAATAGAGAGACTTCCCGTTGACGAAGTTTGTCCAAAATTTGATAGAAACCTACAAATTATGTTCAAAGACCACATACCAAATTTCATCCCCGTAGCTCTAATAGTTTTCGAGTTATCGTGTTCACAGACAGACACACGCACAGACACACACACAGACAGACATACAGACATAATTCCAAAATTGTGTTTTTCGGACTCAGGGAGGTCTAAAACGTGGAGATCCGTCAAAATCTCGAGTTCGAATTTTTTGACGATTACAATACTTTCTCTTTGTATACTTCGTATACGAGAAAGTAAAAATTGAAAAAATGCGTAAAATGAATCCAAACGAAGAGAGACGCAGGTCTGAGCTGCAAAATACTCTGCACCTCCTCCGAAATCCGTTCACTGAGCAGAAAATCCGGAGTGAAAAAGCAACTCTTTTTCAAAGATTCCCGTCAAATTCAATAATCAACATGTCAAATAGAGAAAAGAAATTCTTACTGATTGAAATCCAAATATGGCAATAAAGACTAATAAAATATTCAAAAGTACATCTTTTGAATTTTTTTATAATTTAAACAAAACGTTATTGCATTATTTAATTAAATTTAAAATATTTTGCAGTTTAGTTTTTTAGATAGCCATTTATTTTTTTAGTAACTTAAAAGAAATGTGAGTTAATTTTAAAATTTAAAATTTTCTGAATCATATCTTTGTAATATTTGAGTTACTGGATCATTCTCATATTTTTGACATATTTAAAAAAATTTAATGATATTCATTTTATCTCTCCGTCTAACTTAAACTTCAGTTTTTTTATAATTTTAATATATACCTTTATTGATCTGAAGCCTAATCATCAAATTCTGCCATATTTTCGTATATAATTTAGACTCGTTTTACGAAATATACATTCTTTTAGGTATAAATAGTTGAAAACCCGGTGTTGTTCGGGATCCCAATTTTTTTCTATGACCTTCGCCGTTTCTTTTTCTACAAATATTGTCACTGACTTTCCCCAACAAACGCAAATCTCCGATCAATTCTTTCTTGTTGAATTAAAACTTTCAAATCTAGACTTTTTATTACCTTATAAAAAATGGTTTAAATGAAAAGATGAGAAGTTCGGAAAAGGTACATTTCTTTTAAAACAATATGTCGTGCAATAACTATGCCAGTAACATGAAATCAAAAGTCAAAAGAGAAAATGTCTAAATTAAACACCGGAAGCATAACTTTTCGTCTCGTGCGTTTGTGAATGGTAATGCAGGAAAAAATTGTGTTTGCAGAAGTAGGGCATTTTCGAAAAATCGTTATAAATAAAAAAAGATACACAGCAGCTTAAAATTATTCTTATTGGAACGGCGATATTCTGGAATTTAAAGCAATATAAAAATTATAGTTCTCCGATGAGAATATCTGCATTAAATTCTCAAAAGTAGCTGGAAAAAAAACCCGCCAGGATTTACGACTTAAAATTAAAGAAATAAAAATCCTATTCGAATTTTAAATAATTTTTAAGATTTTAGCTCCCTCTTGTGCTAATCCATCACTATGTCTAATTTTGCCTAGTTATGTCAAACGGTCGGGGCGTGCATAAAGAACGAAAAGAAAAACGAACACTCTCTTTCTATATATATATATATATATGTAGAGCAATTACTTTTAGCTTCTATTGAATTTTTAGGACTTTGGCAATATTTAGTGACTCATTTTGTTTTAGTGTTATTGATTTTAATTATTGTTATAATTTTAATTAAGTGTGAGAATATTTTTTTAAAATTTTGATTATATATATACAAATCTAATTAAAGTTGCGTGAAATTTTAATATTTTCTTCTTATTATTTTTAATAATTTCGAGAAACAAAAGCAGAGTTAAGAACATAGAAATTTACATACCGTTTTCGCAACGTGAACCTGTAAATCCAGAAGGACAAATGCAATTTCCTCTTCCATCACAGCTTCCTCCATTTTCACAGTGACAAGTTGTTTGTCTTGAGGTTCTAGTTCCTAACGAAATTTAGGACACTTATCAGACATCTATTTAAAATGTAGAAGACAAGAATTATTTAATTCTTCAAAAGTAGCAACTTTGAAAACCAAATTATTTCGCTCGATGGAAATTTGCTTTGCAAAATTACTAAGAAATATAATCATTATTTATTATATTGTCTTGAATGTAACGTAAGTATGTGAAAAAACATCTATATTTGCTTTACAAAATTGCTAAGAAATATAATCATCATTTATTTTATGGTCTTGAATGTAACGTAAGTATGTGAAAAAAAAGTACATATTTGCTTTAAAAAATTACTAAGAAATATAATCATTATTTATTTTATTGTCTTGAATGTAACATAAGTATGTGAAGAAACTATGTCGGCAAACTGGAAGGCAAAGTTAGAATCCTTTTGTGCGAAAATATAAGGAAATCTCGATTTTTTTTACCTCCCCCCTCCATTTCCTCCTCTAATTTCTTAAAGGTCGAAACATCGCGGGTGGCAATGGGTGGAAAAGAATGCAATTCATGAGAACTTTCATACGAGGTGTCATAAGCATAAATTTAAAAGAAATCGAAGTCAAGATTTGGAAATCAGGTTTCAGTCCATAGCTTCTAAGCATCTGCAGCCATAGGAAATTTTCAGTAAAAATAGAAAGGAGTTCATTATGTGGCGTTGGAAATTCGCCTCATTTGAATTACCTTTCTATCGTAAATCGTAAGATCTATGGTGAAATTAAAATTAAAAACCCACTATTTGAAACAATTTTCCGTTGTAGCGTATTTCGTTGATTTTTGATAGTTCGTGTTATGATTTTAATTTATTTTATATAAATGAAACTGAAAAGCTTAAAATTTTTGTAAGCTATATAAATCCAAGCAACTGAATAGATTTTCTTCAAATTTTGATCACAAATACCATGAAGCATAAGGAAAGTTTTAGCGAAAGATTACTGGCAATTAAATAAATATTTAATTTTTAACAATTAAGAACTATATTTATACTGGGCATGGGCAGTTCTAGGTTGCTTTTCTTTTGACGCACGTAGAACGCTAAACAATCTATCCTATTAAAATTCGAACGTCAACAGATGTATGTATGTCCTTCTATCTTCTCACGAACCACTGAATCCTGAAACTAACCGTAAGTACCAAAAGATGGAAAATAATCCAAGGAATCCATTTCAACTATTTAAATTCCGAAATTGTAATTAGTTAAAAAAGATATTAATTAAAAACGCAAAATCAATGAATTGACGTGCTGCCATCTATTGGCAGCATGGTGAAATCATTCACGGCGGATTCTTTTTTCCCTATTATTAGTTTTCGCATCCGGTGTTGCATTTTTTTATTTATTTAACGGAAGTTGGTATTTCTTTTTGAGCGAGCTTCTGTGTTTGGATTGATTAACAATGGACAAAAATCGTTTTCCTGAATTTTTCTTTCAATTTTTTTGTCGTACGATGTTTCGCAACATTTACGTTTGTTGGGGGAAAATATTTATTCATTTTTATCCGTTTTTTTTCATTATTATTCAAATACGGGCAAGACGAAAGTATATGTTTCTGGTGTTTAATTTATCAGTTTGGTGTACTATTAAATCGTTTATCGTTTCTGTTTTTTTTATTTCGTTTTATTTTTTCTTTTGCAAAACAAATAGCATGCTAATCTATTGGAATATCCTATTTTTCGTGATAGCCCGTGCAACGCCGGGCCACACAACTAGTAATGTAATAAAAGACAATAAATAGTTTGTATGCTATAGAAATCCAAATTACTGAATAGATTTTCATCAAATTTTGATCAAAAATGCCATGAAGCATAAGGAAAGTTTTAGCGAAAGATTACTGACAATTAGATAAATATATAGATTTTTTAACAATTAAAAACTATATTTCCACTGGGAATGGTCAATTCTAGCTTTTCTTTTGACGCACGTAGAACGCTAAACAATAATGTAATAAAAGACGAACCTATAAATAGTTTGTATGCTTATAGAAATCCAAATTACTGAATAGGATTTCATCAAATTTTGCTCATAAAAACTATGAAATATCTATAAAAATAAAAGTGAAACACAAAAATAGTTCGTTATCTATAGAAATCCAAACCCTATAGTGAATGCGCATTTGGTGTTGGGAAAAAAATATAAAAAGCACCTCTAGTTGGTCGGTAACAAAAAGGCAATAGGACAGAGGTCCGACCTCCCATTAGATATTTTTTAATCAAGAAAGAGCATTCTCTTTTAAATCAAAGCTATTTGATAGAGTTCCTTGAAGTTTTGATCGCAAATACTATGAAGCATAAGGAAGTTCTGAAGGCTTTGTGTGACATTAACTAAATAGCTTAATTTATATTAATTTTCGAAGTAATAAATCTGTCAGGGCACACTTTGAGTTGGCCTTATTGTTTTTGAACAAGGAACTTATATTTGGCTTTCAGCCTGGAAATTTAATTTCTGTTTGTTTTTATTTGTACCCTTTTAAGAATGAAACATTTCGCGAAATTAATTTTTAGAATAACTTTCTGATTATAAATATTATTTGGAGTTTTCTAGGATATATTACTTCTTGATTTTTAAAATATATTTTTAATACTGCATTTAATCTGAAGAGTGCGTCGAATTTCTTAAAAAGAAACCTGGATATTACTTTACCGTATTTTACTAGTTAGTTCTTTATTGATTTTAATTCTAAAAACAGTTTCAGGAGATGAGAGGATTTTGTATGTTATAATATTTCAGATAAAAGTATCTTTTTTATCTGAGGCATGAAAGTATTTTCATCTCGAGCAACGCCGGGAGTTTTAGATATATCAGGTATGAGGTTCAAAGTTTAACTTTTGGAACGTGATTAAACAAGAAAAATGTATTTTAGAGTGTTAAATACCCTACTATTTGGCTACCAATAGATTATTCAAGAAGTGATTTTTTTCTAGAACACAATAATGACCAACATATTGAATCGTAAAGATTCAAGTATCACTTAACGCACAAATCAGATGATTTGAAATCTGTCACTATTTCATCAAATTTGTGTAATATTGTGTTAACATGGACGTATCGAGCGGCACACCCTGTTGTAACTTTCTGTCATAAAAATTTTTCCAATCGCTGAGATCGTATATGAACAATTATTTATAATGTTTAGAAAATTTAAAATTTTAGTTTGTAGATTGAATTGAGCGCGAACCGACGTCAACTCCGTATATGGATACTCGCTATATCAAATGATTGTCATCGAGCTAAATTTAAACAACTGCATATTATAATATTCAATAAAATGAAAAAAATCTAGTTTTCAACTTTGGTAAAAGATTAAAAAAACTATATGTAAATGAAACGGTATGCTACAGAGTTACACATCATCCTAAATGGGACTGATGAGATTAAAAAAACATTTTGGATACCAAGCAGTAGATAGTGATTACTATTGGTCTGTTTCTTTGGCGAAATATAACACCTTAACAATATTTGCAAGCAAAATATGCAATAAATATTCTGAGATCCGATTGTCAGCAAAGAACTGGATATTCATTACCTGTTAAAAACTTGTCATAAGGCAGTCATCAATCTTTTTTATGACTTTATCGATATTAATGGTAATATTGCATTATCAGACTTTCTATTCTTGAATTTTTTATTTTGGTTATAAATGCAAGTATGTTTGATACTGATGTATACCACTTTCTGAAATTCCATATGCATATTCTTGCAAATGCCGCTTACAAATACACATTCCATTATCATCAGATGCATCATGAAAATATGCATGCATTATATATAAAACTATGTAGGTTTACTGTATCCTACTATATCCTGTATTACAAATATCCATCTGTAAATGTATATTTATTAATTTATAGTAATACTTGCGTATATTTATATAATTTCTTTAGGCTATATTTTTTGCATTAATTTTTCTATTTAAAAGATAAATGCTTTTTTGTATCTTTTATGTCCTTCAAAAGTATCAAATGTCTTTTAAATTATCTTTTACATGATTTACATCTCTATATATTAAATTAAAATGTTGAAAAAGCACCTTTGGCAGTTGTGCAGTATGGAAGTTGTGGTCTCCATTCTTTTCCTGAGCGACAATGATATCTTCCATGAGGCACATTGTCACATGTTATGTCACAGGCCGTTCCACCAGAACTAATAGTGCAATTATAGGCACCGACTCCAGTTATTTGTAAATTGCAGTCTCTTCCAGCTTGGTTATAAATTTCGAAGAAAGAAAATTATGTTGCACATAAATAATCAATCTGATTTTCAGCTTTCGTACAAGTAATAAGCATTTAAAATCAGTTCAGTTTTTCACGCCGCTGTTTCGCAGCATTGCATTTGATTTCAAATGAAAAGAGAGATTTAAGAAGAAAAGAAGGCTTTCCTTAATTTAAAAATTGGTAGGAATCGACAATTTTGTGTTTTTGAAAAGTGCTTCCCTTTTCTACTTCTAAATTTGGAATTCTTTTGAAATACTCTAAATAAGTTGTTTATTCTGAATGCCTTATTTGCTAGAAAATATATTAAAATTTTATTTAGAAGTTGGCCAACTCATTCAATTTTGATAATTTATCATTCGAATTTTAATTCCTAAAAATGAAAATAAATCACCTAATTATTTTTTTTTTCTTTAAAAGCTGCATGAACTGCCCAATCTGAAATTTTTATTGTAAGAAAGGGTATGTTCAACTCGACCCATGAATTTTCTAGCCAAAATAAATATCTATTTGCAGAAAAAGAAATTTCGAATATTACATTCAAATTTCGCTGAATCTTATGCAACTTGAACATCACAATTTTGATTTTAACTCTTTTAAATTTTTCAGAAGTAATAAAATTTCCGCATGCATACAGGCGAAAAAATTAGTTATGTAAACAGCAATATCAAATGAATACGAACAAAAATGGATTCTTTTATTAAATCATTTATATAATGAAATTAGCAGAAGAGAGAAAGGAAATTGGCTATTCTTACGGAATACATTTCGCAAATGCAGTAGGGACAATTTCGCAGAAACATTTCCGCTTTTCAAAAGCTCTTCCGATAAAATATTTCCTGCGTGAAGCCGGTATTCAATGAAATATCATTCAATAGCATACTTGTGATAATTTTTTTAACTTGTCATTTATTCGTTCAATGCTCTAAAACTGGGCAGTCATGTTGTTTCCTAAGAGAATGTACCCATAGGTTCCTAAAAGAATAAACTATAATTCACACCCTAATAAAAAAAGGATACGAATTTCTTGTACGATAGCTTTTAACAAAAAGTGTTCTCCATAGCACATGTCACAAAAGTGTAGAATATCTAGTTATATTTCAAGTTACAGCTGCTACGCAGTTACAAAATTTTAAATTAAAGAGGTTATTAGTAATAATAAATTTTCGTCAACTTGAATTTTCTGCTTCTACAGTTAATTATTTTGAATAAATGAATTCAATGAATTAGTATAAAAAGTTTTACGCTTCTTACATTAATTTTAGAAATTCTTTTAAATCAAATAAAAGAAACTGAATTCAACACAAGTGCAAAGGAATTAATCTACTGATTTGTAGAAGCTTTAAAATATTTTACTTCATATTTTATCAATAACTAGCTGCTGTACTCGGCGTTGCTCAGGATTAAAATACTTTCATCTCTAATATTTTTAATATAAAAAAACATTTGCACAAAATACTATAAAATACAAAATCCTTTCGTCTTAAAGGTTTTTTAAGTAAAATGGGAATACCAATATGAATTAAAGGATTTTTAAAAACCGCCGGAACCTAATTTTCTCCATCAATTGCAAGTGTTTGTTATATAAGTACTTCAAATTTTATTCACAAATACTGAAGTATAAGAAAGGTCTTATTGAACGTTTTTGCATAATTAATTAAGTAGTAAATTTTTCATTCACAAAAAAATTAACATAAACTCAATCAATAGTTGTTCCTGATATAAATTCTTAGACCTTTACTTTTAACATTTTTTAATGTTCTTACAGATTTCTGTTAATATGTTCTTGATACGTATTCTTGCTCTTCAATAATAAAAAACATTGTTACAAATGGCGTTTCAAATTAATTTTTTCAAAATTTATTAAAAATAGAAAAAAATTGTATGGAAATGAAATTGATATCACTGAAAAATTTATTATCTGAACTTTAAGATGGTGAAAAAAATTTTGGGATAATATTTTCGGTAGATATGACGGAGAAACGCCAAAATCTTGCTTAATTTTTAATTAGTTGAAATTGTAATTAACTTTTGGGCTTTGAAAAATTTACAGTGATCTTTCTCTTATTTTGAAGAGCACATATGCCAGATTTAATCAAGATTGAACAAAAATTAATGATTCGTATAAGGAACACACAGACATGCACTTTGTTTTATATACATATATAGATTTTTAAAGATTTTAACTAGTGATACAAGCATAAAAACCTACTTATTTTATTTTACTTGTTTATTTTTTTAAAAAGAGCATGTCACAAGTCTAACAATTTCGAACAACTTTTTTTTAATATTTCTGTTAACATCCATGATGAAATTTGGTAAAGAACTTTAAAGCATTTTTTGTAAAATTGCTTTCATATCTTGGAGAATGGGAAAATTTGCATTATAAGTCTCTAAATAAAATGCCTTCCTATATTTCCTTGATTGCCATAGTATTCTAAAAGTACAAATAATGGGAAGCCTTTTACAGATTTGAATATTTCAAATAACAACAAAAAAATGCAAAATCTGTTTAGTTTTACTTACTGCTTTCGCTTTCAGCTTCGCAGAATGAGCCTGTAGTTCCAGAAGGGCAAATGCATCTTCCGCCTTCTACACAAGTACCTCCATTCTGGCAGAGGCAACGGGTCAAAAGGCCTATTTTATCAGCTTCTAATAAAATACGAAACAAATTTCAGCTTTTGATTCATCAGAAAATATAATAACCAAGAAAGCTTGAGAATGATTGATAGTTTTCTAGAAATCAATTTACTTGCGTGGCATGGTGTTTTTTTCAGAAAAATGCAGATAAGTAAACACAGAAATACTTTCACAAGCAGCAAAAAATTCATCGTCACTTTTTGAATATTTTAACAACCTTTAATTACTGTTTCGTGCTTACTTCATTATTTTGCTGAAAAAATAATCCATTTGTCTACTACGCAATGAATTCTAAGAACTAGAATGTGTGTAAATTACTTACCTTTTGGAATAGCGCATGAGGGAAGTTGTGGATTCCAGTCTCTTCCTGGGTAGCAACGATATCGACCTGCTTTCCTGCTGCCACACGTGATGTCACAACGTGTTCCATCCGTGCTAGTGGTACAATTATAATGGCCTGCTCCTCTTATTGTCAAACCGCAGTATCCTCCAGCTAGTAAAAATATTTTTAAGAAAATCATCAAATGATCACAGTATGATTACTTAATGTTGCAAATTTTAATTATTGAATTTAAGATATTTTGTCTTGATGCTTAACCCTATCGATACGGAACCGTCCCATACGTCCCTTCATGCAAAAGATGATAGCCGTCCGAATGTCACTCTGAAATCCCCCCCCCTTTCGTTAAGTGTGATTGATTTCACACCCGCGGCGCGTGCTTTCTTCGTTCGAGTGGCTCGCCCATATCCCGTAGGAGGAATTAGAATTTACGTTTTTTAAATTTAGCTAATAAGCTAGACTGGGAAAATACAATTCCTACATATATATATATATATTAACAAAAGAAATCACACAATACTATTTTAGAAAAAGAACAAACCAAAAACAAAACACTAACGTTCCGGACGCGTCGACAGCAAGGAAATCCCGTACGAGCGTGGAAATAATTATATTCGATGTTTTCTAAACAAACTTTAGCCTGAATGCTGAAAAAGGTTTGTTTCCCCCGAACACCGTAACATCAAACAATAAGCTCATGTCTACTGAAAGAAAACTCAAATAAAATAAAATAAAATAAATGCCTTGTGCACTTGCATCGAAGTACCATGCTTATTATGTGTCCCACACTGGATTTTTGGGTGATTACTGAGATGCTTTCAACATCTGGTTTTCTGACTTATTTTATTTCAGCGACTAATACAACTTCATTCATACAATCCTGAATATTTATTAAAACAATTTCAGAATTTGCTGAAAGGAATAGATTTATTTCATACATTTTTTCATATGCTCTAAATACTGTCTGAGAGGATTTTGTATTTATCAAGAATGTTTGCAGATAATAAATGTCTGATAATTGATAATTTGAGGAGAATGAGGTTTAGATTCATTCCAATACATATAGATTTTTACGGATTAAGATAATTTACTTGCAACAGATAAATTATTTTATTTGACAAACTTTGATGTTTTATTTACAATCATAGGTTTAATTTATGTTGAAATCTTCATGAAATTTACTTCATTAATTTAATTAATTAATTTACATAACAGATTTGCCGTTATGTAAATTAATACAATTTTCATACTTTACATACATTCGCATGGAGGAAAACTTCGGCGAGGTCTCCAAGAGTTACCATGACATTCTAATGTAATTGAAATTTTATCTTCTTCACCTTGAAAATGATATCCTGGTAAGCAAGTTCCTGTGCAAGTTCTATAGGAAATAAAACCACATAAAAATACTAAAAAATGCATATAATGTATTATATGTGGTTAGCAGAATAAATACTAATAAATGTGCTAAATTTATAAGATTTTTAAGGAGATGGTGATAAAGAACGTAGGAAATTATTGAATGTGAACACGCGAGCGCATAAGATATATTCTTCATCTTTTGTCATGGAAACTAGGAAAACCAGTAAATTTTAAGAGACACAAGAAATATTAATATAAAAATGTCATTGTGATTATGTGGTTATGCGTGTATGTTTATTGCATGTCTCCTCCTAAACCACTAGATCGATTTCAACCAAACTTGGGATAATTATTATTTAAGAGAGGAGAAAGAAGGCTGTCAACTTTTCAAAGTGCAAAAGATAATTAAGTGTTGAGTTAAGTAGAAATTAACAGAAAGTTTGGAGAAAGAAGGCTGTCAACTTTTCAAAGTGCAAAAGTTAATTAAGTGTTGAG